>CM077297.1:35860220-35872720 GCA_039654925.1 Anguilla pacifica
GGGGGTGTGATTATGGACACAGAAGGGCACCTGATGGGTGTGTGAGATTCTACACCACACTGTGACCTCCAGCCTCCTGCCCCTCCGCCCCTGTCCTCACTGTGAGGGGTTAGCGGCACGTGCTGGGCGGAGCCAAGGGCCGGGAGGGAGTTCCGCTACTGTCAATCTTCCAGGCGCATGTCCAGGAGTCCCCTCCCCCAAGAGGCCTGTCTGCTACTACCCAGACTGTCCAATTGGCTGTGAGCTGCCACTGTGATTGTCTAATTGGCTGTGAGCTGCCACTGTGACTGTCCAATCGGCTGTGAGCTGCCACTGTGATTGTCCAATCGGCTGTGGAGCTGCTGAGTGTTCAGAGAGTTTGGTGCACAGCACTGATTTGTGAAATACAGAGAGTGCAGGGCACATTGACCTGTGCCACATGCACACACACGCACACAGAAACACACTCACACACGCAGGCACAGGCACACACACTTCTGTAGCATCTACGGATCTGAAGCTGGTTTGGTCTGAGTGTAGCTCAGTAACATGCAGAGATGGGCTGTTGGGCACAGGTCAGATGTTGGGAGGGCAGTAAAGGGACCCCAGCCAGTCCTGTGTTTGGGTCAAGCTGGGGGCTGTGGTGGACAGTTGTGATTGTGTGTAGAGGAGAGCAGGGGGGATTCCAGGGGACTCATCATCACTGGAGGAGTTTGAAATGCGTTACAGGGTGCTTGGGGGCACCCCCTGGGCGTGGCTTCAGCAGTGATTGACGGCTGAATGTCATGAGAGTGGCGGAGGAAGGCGAAGGAGCGGCGGATTGGCTTGAAGCTTTCTTTCACGGGGATTTCACGCTCTGATTACAGGGGTCTGCCCAAGCGACCTGTCTGCTGCCTTCCGCTAATGTGTGTGTCACAAGGAACTGTCACATCTTTAAAGAACGTGTGAGAGAGGGAGAGAGAGAACTGGAGAGAGAGAGAGAGAGAGAGAGAGAGAGAGAGAGAGAGCGTTAGAGAGAGGGAGAGAGAGAGCACTCAGAACAAAAGCAAAATTGAATCTATGACAGGAAAATGAGATGCTTCCTCTCGAACCTTGTGCCCCACGGCCACCCCCCCACCCAACCCCCCAAGGTAAACTCCTCCGCATCCCCGCCGCCACTGTCACCATGGCGACCTGAGTGATGGGATACTGCGGATTACCTCACCGGTGAAATGGGTCCTGACAGGTGGACAGGCCAGCTGCCTGAATTTTAATAACATCATAATAACGCCACGCACGTCTTCTGGTCACAACTGGGCAGCCGTCTGCAGTCTCCGCTGTCGCCACGGCGACGGTTAGAAATTATTCTGCAGAGTCTACGTCAAATGCTTTTTTTCCACTGAGAGAAGTCCCTTGACCATTTACACTTTGGCTTTAACATGAATTTTGGCATTTACCATTAGCCCTTAACAAATGGAAGTAATGTAAATTGGTTATTGCCATGGCTACCACGATGACCATGATTACCGGTTGCTATGAAACTGACGTTGTGGTTCGGCATCACTCGCGATGAGTGGCGTGTGCCGCCCCGGCACGCTCATCAAGATCAACGCAAAGGTGCTCACGCGCGTCGACTTTCGCCGTTCTTCAATGCGCTATCGACAGGACGAAGCCCCTCTTCAACGAGTTTGCCCCGTGCAGGACGAGGCAAACAAACACAAAAGGATGCTTTCATTCAAGGCGTAATGATCACAATTACAGGTCCCTCCAGCTGAGACGCACAATGGCTGGGCTGGACCCGGTCTGTGTGTACGTTTCTAATTCCATTTTGAATGTGCTGGCTTGAAACCACGGAAGAGACCTATTGTGGCGGACTACTTTGAAGATTAAACTCAAGTGAGACGAAGGGGAGACGGTCGATGCAATGCTTCTGCCTGTCAAAACCCTTTGACGGGATAAGCGAACGTTTCAAAAACTCCCCGCCGAGTCCATCCTCGATTGAACGCTCACCAGAAAACTGGGGAAAAGTACAATCAAAACCGTGAAATTTACAGCAGAGGATAACATTAAAATGAAAATTAGAGAATCGGTGGAAGTATGATGCAGTGATTATCAAACTGGTTCAATATTGTCCTCTAAATCAGTTATTTTTCATATTTTTCTTTTTACACTCATCAAACCACTGCTTGTTTCCTTTAGACATGTCAGCCGTACAATATTCACAATCTGTGTTGTACTGCGACACAGATTCCCAAAGGAAGAGTAGGTACTGGCCTCAGAGTACAGTACCGTGGAATGGAGACTTGTGACCCAAATGTACAGAAATACAAGAAATGTAACTCAGCCTGGACGAGTGCATCTGCTCAGTAAATTAATAATAATAATCTACGCTATAATAGCTTTTGGGATAGGGTACCCCTCCCGGATCCCTTGAGTCCCTGGGGGAAGGGGGGGTGGGAGGGGGAGTCGACAGAGCCGTCAGACACTGATGGAGTTTGAGTGGTTGCCATGTCTACCGGTGGTGTTTCATTAACATGAGGTCCACAGAGAGAGGGGTGGGGGGGAGAGAACTTATCTCAAAATCTAAAGTATATGTACTCCAAAATCCAGTCCATGACACTTTTATCCGTACATGTATTTGAACTTAAAGGCGAAAGGTGAAATGTAAAGCTGGATATTAATGCCATTCCACACAAAAAACACTATAAGTGTTCAATGAGAAATGAAAAGATGGAAAGGCGGGAAATTTCAATCAGAACTGCTGCAATCTTGTGGACCATGGACCTGTGCCATGGTGGTGCTTTTCCTATTGGAACACATAGCCCTCAAGACATTTAGCTTTCTGTTCACTTTGACCCACCTGACGTGGTCCAGTCACTTATGACTGGTGTCACCCGGGTGACCAAGCCTGCCATTCGGGGCGGGGGGGGGGGGGAACACCACGGCAACGCCCTGAAAAAGAGGGGCCTAGTTCCCCCCGCCACAGTCCCTCAGCCTGCTAATTAAGCTACACAAAGCTGGTAATGCTAATCAACCGCGTTTCATTTCCGCTAGCCTGACGGCACACGCTTCCTCCCGTAAACAGGAAGTAACGGTCCCAGCAGTTCAGCGCTGTTCCTGTAGAGCCCGGCATTCCGGAAGGGTGACTAGTGAGCTCACAGAAAGGAAACCGCTCGGATGCTCTTTTCTGTGACCTCATCAATCGGGCAGCTGTTATGGATACAGCCATAGGTACTATCCAGCCTGTAGGTAATCAGAACACTTCAGTTGGGAAAATGGCGGGCACCGTTGGGCTGAATGGCCTGTTCTCGTCGTCGTGTTGTGTTGTCTGGCCAGCCCACCAATCAGAACTGCTCAGTGGTGTCCCTGCCTGTCACGGGGTCTCGGAGCCAATTAGAGCGGCCGGCGAGAGAGGTTGGCCTGTCGGTGGCCCTGAGTATAGAGGCGTCAGCACTTCCTGTCAGCGACGGGGCCTCATGTGGGCAGATCTAGGACGCGTCTCCTCTAACGGAGCTGTCAATCACCACCCCCCCCCCCCCACCCATCCCCCTATTGGGAGGCACGGCGGAACTGGCGGCTGGCATGTGAGCCACCGGACAGTCGCCCCCCCCCCCCGTGTTGGACCCCGTAGGGCTCATCAGGATCAGCCCTGGATGGGCCCCCGAGTCAGCAGCCCAGTCGCCGTGGTGATGAGACCCTTTCCCGCCTCATCCCCTCTGATCCCCCTTGATGGGGCTGGATGAGGGGTGGTCGTGTGTGTGTGTGTGAGAGAGAGAGACAGTGTATGTATGTTTGTTTGAGTGTGTGTGTCTGTGTGAAGGGGAGGGGGAGGCAGGTACAGTTGTAGGAGTGCAAACAAATGTGTGTGTGTGTGTGAGTGTGTGTGAGAGAGAGTGTGTGTGTGTGTTTGTGAGGGTGTGTGTGTGTGTGTGAGTGTGTGTGAGAGAGAGTGTGTGTGTGTGTTTGTGAGGGTGTGTGTGTGTGTGTGTGTGTGTGTGTGTGTGTGCGTGTGTGTGTTAGTGTGTGTGTGTGTGTGTGTGTGTGTGTGAGAGTGTGTGAGAGTGTGTGTGTGTGTGTGTGTGTGTGTGTGTGTGCGCGTGTGTGTGAGGGTGAACAGCAGGAGCGCACTGTGCCATATGCTTTCAGTAGGCCGAAGCGAGCCGGGCCGCAGGCACAGTTAACACTGGGATGTTTTCCTGGTGTTTTTATTAGCCCTTCAGGGTGCCCTGTGCCGCCCTCACTGTGAGACTCCTCTGCCTGCTTAACCCCCCATTGCTTAACTCCCCCCCCCACCCCCAGGGCATCCACCCCACTCTGCTTCCCTGACCGTGTAAAACACTACAGATTACAGCTTCACTGAACGCGTCCCCACTGGCATGTTGAGTGCAGGGACCGGCGTGTTGAGTGCAGAGATTGGCGTGTTGAGTGCGGAGATTGGCGTGTTGAGTGTGGAGATTGGCGTGTTGAGTGCGGAGATTGGCGTGTTGAGTGCGGAGATTGGCGTGTTGAGTTGGAGAGCCCGGCGGGTTGAGTAGAGACTGGCGTGTAGATTGGGGTGAAGTCGAGAGACCGTGGAGTTGTGTGCTGTGTTGTGTGGTGTTGCTGCCTGCACTAATATGTGCATAACATGGTTTTAGAGATGGATAGATCCACCGAGCGTGTTTGCATATTAAAGATCATTGGACTTACCATTTTTGATCCGAAATCATGAGAGAGGGTCAGAATGAGATATCCTACGTACATTAATAAATCTCAAGGTTAATGGCTTAGAATTACTAGAGTTGACCCCGTCTCCCTGGGGTCAAATTGGAGTTATGAGAGGACGTTAAATTTAACAGCAGCTACGGCAGAGAGCTGTGTGTGAGTGTGAGTGTGTGTGTGTGTGTGTGTGTGTGTGTGTGTGTACGCGCTCACACACACGCACCCTGCTGACCTGCATTCTCTCCCCACGGGTGTAGAGTCAGAGTGCGAGTCCGGGCTCCTCCCCCTGTGACAAACGCCGCCACTCAAGCAGGCTTCGCTCCTCCCCCCACACCCCCCTCCCTGTACGCCTTCACTTCCTGTTTCACGCGCTCCCCGACGTCCTGACCTCTCCGTGACCTTCACCGGGCCTGGCGCCCGGCGGCACTCTTTACGCCAACGCCGTGGAGTGAGCGGAAAGCCCAGAATCCCTCTGTCTGAACGCCTGGCTCCTTGACCGGCTGGGCACATGCTCAGTACCGTCTCACCCGGCCGGCTAGGCTGGGTACAGATGCACAGACGTCTCTCTGGTGTGTTGCGGTCATGCCCTCAGCAGTGCGTGGAGGGGGGACATAACCCCCCCCCCACCCGATGTGGCCTCGCTGGCGTTGCTCCAGTAGGGCTCGATGGGCTGACTGGTTTCGGGACTGGTTCGTGCGCTCGGGGGCGAGTCCCAGCCGAAACGCGGTGTCCGCTGTAATTAGAGCGCGGGGCCCGGGCGTAACGAGCTGACGGATAATTAGAAGGTTCTGGAAATGATTGTGCAGCCGGGGCGGCAAATCCGGGGGGACAAGGGGTGAAGCCCAGGCGAGGGGCATTAAGTGGGCAGTCACTCAAATCTGTGAACTGGGCCAGGGGCCTCAACACTGAGCCTACGCCAAGAGAGAAACACCACGGAAGACAACCCTCCCCCAACGATATAAAGATATATCCATGAATTTTGTATTGAGTGATGAATCCATGAATTTAGCATTGAATGATGAATGCAGCACTGAAATGAATGTTGCACTTGAAATGAATTTAGCGTTAGCCTTCGTCTGACTGTCCATGGTTAGGATATCATGGTTCTGTGCTCCTGTGCCCGCAGGAGCAGCCACAGCGCTAACAGGAAGTTTGCTATGTAGCCGCGCGTGGACAGCCATGCTACTTACCCTGTTTTTAAATAGAGTACTTCAGGCTGCAGAACTGAGGAGAGAAAAAGACCCGGTGGCTCGGTGACACACTTTCCCCAGCTCAGCTGACGGGGACAGACCTCTTGCTGCTCATGGTGAGAGATAACGCTCCCAGGAAGGCCAGTTAGGCTAGCCCGCCTCCACCCCCACTCCCCTGAGCTCCTCATCACAGCTGCCCTTCACTAGTCAGCAAGGTTGGTGGGCTCCTTGGGTGATTTGACACTGTACTCACGCCTGCTCATTTCTCTGCCAGCTGTGCCTCTGTTCTCCCAAAGACAGCAGTAACGAGTAGCGATGAGCAGTAATGAGTAGCGATGAGCGGTAACGAGTAGCGATGAGTAGCGGTGAGCGGTAACGAGTAGCGATGAGCAGTAATGAGTAGCGATGAGCGGTAACGAGTAGCGATGAGTAGCGGTGAGCGGTAACGAGTAGCGATGAGCAGTAACGAGTAGCGATGAGCGGTAACGAGTAGCGATGAGTAGCGATGAGCGGTAACAAATAGCGATGAGCGGTAACGAGTAGCGGTGAGCAGTAACGAGTAGCGGTGAGCGGTAACGAGTAGCGATGAGCAGTAACGAGTAGCGATGAGCGGTAACGAGTAGTGATGAGCGGTAACGAGTAGTGATGAGTAGCGGTGAGCGGTAACGAGTAGCGGTGAGCGGTAACGAGTAGTGATGAGCGGTAACGAGTAGTGATGAGTAGCGATGAGCAGTATTGAGTAGCGATGAGCAGTAATGAGCGGTAATGAGCGGTAACGAGTAGCGGTGAGCGGTAACGAGTAGCGGTGAGCGGTAACGAGCAGAAGAGATCAAAGGGAAAGCAGGTTTTCAGGGCGGGACGCTGTATCCCTTTTGTTCGATGGTTTTCTCCACAGTCCTTTTGTCTTTGCGGTTAGCGTGTTGTGGCGTGACCTGTGTGTAAGGTTGTGTGTTGCATTTATGACATTCGTCGGCACCTTTGAGGCTCGCAAACCAAAATTCACGCTCTCCAGCCCAAAACTCTGTTAATATTTTAAAATCTCTGTGCTGAAGTATTCATTTATGTTCTACAAAGCTGCTATTAGATGCTGTGTAACACTAGAATAGAACACTGTTATAAAGGCTTAATAAATTATGCATAACTGCGTTATATGCCATTGATAATACATTTGGTTTGTCAACATTATTAGATGCTAGAAAAGTTATTTCCAGAGGATACCTAGGTTACCTAACTGAAATCAACACACAGGGTTCCAATATGTGTAGATGGTAGTCTCTTTAAAATTGCAGTACTTGTGAATGTAATGTTGTGTGTAATTTCATCATTTTTAATGTTGAACTGAAAATGAATAACTTGGAAACACGATGCAGTTACCAGTGGTTAACTGAGCATGACGCAAGCATTGTATACTCAAGTGGTTCTGAATTTGCATATGATTTTATTTCTGATCATGGAAAAAAAAAGCCTGCAGAAAGATTCTCCACACACCTCACTCACCCCCTGTTCACCCACCCAGCCCTCCATCCCACCCCAAACTGCAGTGCTTATGCTTTAAAGATTGCCTGTCTTAGCATCTATGCTTTCACGCAGTGAACACAACTGTGTACAACTATCATTTGTTTAGGAGACTTTTAGTTGGACACAGTTGCAAGTTCTGAGATGTGAGTCCTCGTGTGTTCTCAGGTGTGAATTCACAGGTGTGAGTTCTCAGGTGTGAATTCACAGGTGTGAGTTCTCAGGTGTGTGGCCCAGACACACCCTTTGCAGCTTTTCCTGTTCCTGCATTACAGGGTGAAGGTTCACGGGCCGAAACAGAAAACGCAACTGAGCAGCAACCCCGCGCACACGCGCTGCATTTTAGAGTCCGGAGCGGCCTTTAGCCGGCGCTGATCCCGCTATGAAGCGCAGCGGTAAAATCCGACATTCTGCGGCCACCTCACGTTTTCACTTTGAACTGCAACGTCGCATTGGAACGACATTAGAATCGCGTATTAAAATGAAAACCAGAATCTGGCAATAAATCAAGATGTCTCCCAGGAAAGGGAAGTAGAGAATATGCAAAGAATACGAGTTGTAAAAAAACCCAAAAAAACAGATTCATATGGTTTGCATTGTGAACCCACTACCTCATTACTGTCAGACAAGGATCTTCGTGTTCATTCCCCATATTTATCTGTGTCGTTGCTGTGTTCTCCCTCCCCCCTCCCCCTCCCCCTCCCCCTCCCCCCATCCTACCAATTACCCCCAATTTCCCAAACCATTTATTAACGTACGTCCACATAAACACGGCCTGTTTGTCCCAGATTACGCTACGTACTTGTCTCCGTCTTTGTTCGAAACCGAATTTTCGGGGTGGGGGGTGCGTGTGGCGAAGCACGCATTAAAAATAATAAGCGGACCTTCATGAAATATCGAGCGGAAAAAAACCGCCAAACGACTGCCTTGTGAAAGGAGCGCGGACGCGTGGCTGAAAGCTTCCTGTTCCAAACTTTTCTCTCGCTACGATTTCATGTCACGTCCATCGTGCTGATCCGCGCGCGCTCGGGCAACACGCAGCGGATTCAGACTACGAATCCGCGACATGAAGGAGCGCTTTTAACTGACGCGCGTCCCCGAAGCCCCGTGGCGTTTGCGAGAAGAGGCGTGACCGCCGCTCGTTCCGTGCGACGGGAAACGCGATGAAACGCGAGAGCGCGTGTCGTCGTCTTACGCCGTCGCTCTGACGCCGACGTCTACGCGTTACCGCCCCCGCGTCACGTCTCTCTCTCCTCTTCCCGAGCCCGGGCTGCGGGTGACGGCCGGAGCCTGAGGCGGTCGGAGAAACGCGCTGTCGCGGCACTAACGCTGATGAGTACTGAGCACAGTCGCTGGTCATTAAACTAATAAGCCGCTTTTTAAAGGAAGCCCCCCTCCCACCCCTTTTTTTTTGCAGAGCTTGGAGGATGGGAGTCTGGGCTTTCGGGCAGATGATTGGTAGGTTGTTCCGTCTAATTAGAGTGGCCGTTTTTTAATGCAAACGTCTTCATCGTCTGCCAATCAGAAACATTTTTTCGCCCTTACTAACCCGAGCACTGTCCCGTGACCAGCCCCATCTCAAACTCTACCACTCTACCAAACCAAAGCTGCAGCCTCAAATCTTTATCTGCATATCATGTAACGCAGTAATTAGTAACATAGGTGCTTTTCACCAAGTAATAACAAATAAATTAGACAGACAACCATTTAAATGTGATTTGAACAAAGGCACAACTTTCACATGAGCATAATTCAAACTTAATCACATTCTAGTTTTTGCAGGGTAGTATCCGAAACGTTAAAGAAATATTTCTCCTGCAGGCAGTATTGCGGGGGCGTGGCCAATGCATGGGGGCGTGGCCAGTCTGTAGGATTTGACTTGGCCGCACGTCAGCCATGGCCTGTGTTCCATAGGGTGTGTCCACAGTCTCCACTCCGCCGATCCGATGGAAATATCGGTTGGACATGGAACTGGAGCGCGTCCTGGTTTTCCGACGCTCCCTGAGCTGGGTCCGTGCGCCGCTCGTCTCCACGCTCCTAAAACAGAACGGGACCCGGTCGGGAAAATGGTCGGGAGGGTTTTGAGCTCCAGGGATTGCTTTCAGCCAGGATGTCTGAAGGGGGGCGGGAGATCTCCATCCCTTCTCTCTGATGCATGAGAGACACACGGTGGTCTGACAGCAAATCGCTATAAGTTATATATAATAAAATATATATGTCTGACTGCTGCTTTTCTGGTTGACCCCAGATATCTGCGAAAACGTATTACAACCTGGTGGAGGTTTTGGACTGGGCTTGGTTTCATGTGATGACTGATGAGTTGGGGGTGGGGATGGGGTTGGGAGGGGGGGGTGTTGGATTGTAGTCTTGTTCTGGGCTGGGGGCTGGGGGCTGGGGGTGTATAATAGTAAAGGGCTCATCCGGTGAGTGGTCAGCTTCCTGTCAGCTGTTTTGGTGATTGCAGTGCCCGACCGGGCCGCCACGAAACCGCCCAGAGTCCGGAAAGCTGATTGGATTGGCTCAGGAAGTCCGGCCGGTGTGCCGTGCCGATTGGCCCTGCGGGTGGGTGCAGTTTCACGGCCTTCTCGTCTGATTACAAACCAATAATCCCCGTCCGTCACATCTGAGAATCCTTTAACTGCCCCTATATCCAAGCACAGCGTCTCTGGCGTGCAAAATAAAAGCGCTAAAATGGAACCACCGGTTCAGTTTGATTACCGTGCGTATAGCCTACCATTACAGGCATTTGGCAGACGCTCTTATCCAGAGCGACGTACAACAAAGTGTATAACCATAACCAGGAACAAGTGTGTCGAAAACCCTAGAGAGAAGTACCGGTCCAAGTGCAGGGAACAACCGCATAGATCAACTTGGACCCTGAAGGTTAAACTGATTAACACTAACACAACAAGAACGGCAACAACGCAGTCTATGGAAAAAACACAAGCAGTAGTTAAGAGTTAATGCACCTAAGTCACCTATGAAACAGCTGCCCTTACTGCACACGGTTTGTACGCTTGCATGGGACACTGATGACTTAACCCCTCGCGCCCTCGGAAGCGGTCGGGCAGGTTGCGGGCGGAGGTGTGGCGGAGGCGATTCGTCTCGCCCTCTCACCCGTTCCGGCGCTCACGCCCTCCGCGCGCGACGCGTTTATTCCTTTGACGCCCTCGCCGAGCGCGTCGGGATAAGGCCCGGCCCGCTCAGCGTCAGGTTTATGGCCGCCATCGTCAGTGGAGCTGAAGTCTCTGGACTCGCCCCCCCCCCCCCCCCCCAGTGAACGGATAAGGAGCGGTTTTGTCGACGTCATCATCTCCACGGTTTATGGGGCCCAATACACTTCCACTGGAAGGAGCGAGTGTTCGGCCGTCAGCTGATTCTCTTCACGATGTGTGTTTTTTTTTTTTTTGTCTGTTGCAATATTTAGCAGTTCTCTGGGAATTATTAACCAATCAGCTGCGTTGGGGTGACTGGGGCACCGGAGTTGTGTCACCGGGTTGCTCTGAGGTCACTGGTTCAAAGGGAACATGACATCAGCAATAACAAACATCTCACGTGTTTTCCGATAACTACCTATGTATAGCTAGTGCACCATAATACAATGTGTGGGTGAAAATCACTTCTGTTTTCGTAAGGAATGCTTTTCTACTTATTGTGTTGTCCTGCCCAATAAAACGCCATTGGGTTGTTTTGAGAAAAAAGGACATAGTGAACGAGAGAGATTCACTCTGACTGGGGCCTGTCCAGAATGGAGATATTTTAGCTCTAGCCCCCACCCCCCCAATGTGTGTGCTCGTGCGCATGTGTGTATGTGTGTGTGTGCAATTATGTGTGTGTTTGTTCATGTTTGTGTTTGTGTGTGTGTGTGTGTGTGTGTGTATGCATGTGTTTCTGTGTGTGTGTGGGGGGTGGTGTGTGTGTGCATGTGTGCGTGCGTGTGCGTGTGTGTGTGTGTGGGGGGGGGTGTGGTGTGTGTGTGTGTATGTATGCGTGTGTGGGTGTGTGTTTGTGTGTGTCTGTACATGTTTGTATGTCTGTGTATGCGTGTGTTTGTGTTTGTGTGTGTGTGCGTGTTTGTATGTGTGTGTTTGTGTGTGTGTGTGCGTGTGTGCGTGTTTGTATGTGTGTGTTTGTGTGTGTGTGTGCGTGTGTGTGTGTTTGTATATGTGTGTGTGTGTGCGTGTGTGTGTGTTTGTATGTGTGTGTTTGTGTGTGTGTGTGTGTGTGTGCGTGTGTGTGTGTGTGTGTTTGTGTGTGTGTGTGTGTGCGTGTGTGTGTGTTTGTATGTGTGTGTGTGTGCGTGTGTGTGTTTGTGTGTGTGTGCGTGCGTGTGTGTGTGTCAGTATCATCAATGTAAAATACTTGTAGCCATTCCAGACAGCTGCCGGTAGACCTTGAGTAATAGAACACTTTCTAAATCCGAGATGGGGGGTGGGGGGGGTGAGTGTAAGAGGTTAATATGAACACGGAGTCCGACCGGGGGACCTTCCTGGCCAGAATTAAAAAGGGAAAACCTCCTTTTGTCTGACTTACAGGGAGGTCAGGGGGTCAGCGTTAGTGGAGGTTCTTCCATTGCCCCCCAGGGGGGAATTATTATTTGGCAAGGAATGAACCAATAAAAGAAAGTGTTTTTGTAGTCCTGGGTGAAGCGGAGGGCAGCTCTTGGCTATAATGGGCCTACAGGAAGAGGAACTCGGGGTCTTGCCTGCGGGGGTCAGAGGTCACGCTGGACGCTGGCACTGGCGTTACCTGAGCAGGGTAGCAGAAAGACAAACGGCTGCGTCGGCAAAAAAGGAAGATTGATACCAGCGTTTATTTTCCTTGCTAGGGATGACTTACCTGTCTTTGGGGTAAATCTAGCGGTTAAATGAACTCTATGCTATTTTACTCGCAGAGGAGTGATTTTAAGCAGAGGGTAACGGGCACTGCAGGGGAGAAAATGTTTGATAAAATCTGAGAGAACTTTGAATAAAACCAGAGAACTTTGAATAAAACCAGAGAGAGCTTTTGATGAAATTAGTCACAATTTTCTATAAAACCAGTTGGAATTTTTGATTAAAGCAGAGAGAACGTTCAATAAAACCAGAGAGCATTTGATAAATCCAGAGAACGTTTGAGAATGCTGGTAATGCTCGT
>CM077297.1:35875220-35907720 GCA_039654925.1 Anguilla pacifica
AGAGAGAGAGAGAGAGAGAGAGAGTGAGAGAGAGAGAGAGAGAGAGAGCGAGAGGGAGAGAAAGAGAGAAAGAGAGAGAGAGAGAGAGAGCGCAAATGCACGGAGGAGGAGGGGTGTGTGTGCGAGCTCTTCCTGGAGGCTGTTCCTGGCTCCTGCCTGTCTGGTTTGAGAGAGGAACCCAGAGTGGCACCTACAGTGCCTCGCCCCCCCCCCCCCCCATACTGTACGTGTCACCTCAGGGACGGGTCGCTCCGCGTCAGAGCGCTGTAAATAAGGAGCCGCTAATCGCTACGCGGCGGCGCGGCGGCGTTTACTGGGTTCCCGCTGACGTCACCACAGGAGGAAGGAACGCTGTGGTGTTTCCTGTGTGGGGTCCTAATCAGCACTGATGAAAATCTCTCCTCTCCTGAGGTGTGGCCTGGTTTCTGCCTGTGTTTCACCTGCAAAATATGTCATCATATATCGCAATATATCATCATTTACCGCGATATATCGTTGTATATGAAATCATATCATTACCGTCATTGTCACTAATGAGGATGATGATGATTATTATTGTTATTTATTTTGGCTGATGATATAGCCCAGTGACTCCTACGTGTAAATGCTCTGTGCCCCTTGTTTGTAAATTGCATCACTTCCTGTGATCCAGTGACGATTTGGCCAGGACTGCACTTCCTGAATGAGGAGGAAATGGGCCGTTCTGGGTGCTCGGGCACGAAGACGCGTCGGCGTACCTAAAACAGATCACCGCCGACAAAGTGCTTCACACCGAGCTGGAGTTGGACTCGGGAACGCACAGTCTCCTCCTGCCCAACAGGGACTCTCTCAGATCAGTAGCGGAGTGGAGGGAGAGAGGGAGAGATGGAGGGAGAGAGGGAGGGATGGATGGAGGGATGGAGGGAGAGAGGGAGGGAGAGAGGGAGGGATGGAGGGAGGGAGAGATGGAGGGAGAGAGGGAGGAATGGAGGGAGGGAGAGATGGAATTGGAAGTAATGAACTCTAGTCTTGTCAGAGCTGATTTGATGACAGGTTACAGACGCAGTCTCGGTCAGGGCTGTGGTACAAACTCGTTTCCTTCTGCACACGGAGTCCTTCTCATTACCCAGGCGTAGGGGTGGAGAGAAGTTCCTTTTTGATGTATAGGTCATTCCTGTTACCCGGGTGTATGTGAGGAAAGTTCTCTGTCTGCGTGTTTACATGTGAGTGTGTGCCTCCATGAATCTGTATGTATATTTGTGTGAGCGCGTGTCTCTGTCTGGGTTGAGTATGCCGGTGTCTCTGCTTGCGTGTATGTATAACTCAGGTGTGTATGCAGGTGTGTGCGTGTTTGTGTGTGTGTATGTACAACTTCGGTGTGTGCCTGTGTGTGTGTGTGTGGTGTGTATGTGTATAAAAGGTGTGTATGCAAGTGTGTGTGTATAACTCAGGTGTGCATGCAGGTGCACTACTGAGCGTGTGTACATGTTAATAGAGCCTTTTGTTATTGCAGATTTGCTCCTTTGATGTTGCCAGTCTGCAGGATGTGGAACCTTTTCTCTCTCACCCTTCTTTTCTTATTCTCATCTGATGCCTGTTTATGCCAGACCTCTGCATCCTGGCCTTGATTCCTCAAAGAAATCACCTTCAGGCTGACCTGCGGGCAGAACACACACGCTATTATTTATTTTATTTTTTATGGGAGCAGGAAATGAAACCGGGGTTCAGGACCATCAAACAAGAATTTCACATCACCCGAAAAGAGCTCGTGGGCAACGTTCACATCGCCCCGCACCTGAACAGAACTCACGGCCCTCACACGGTGCCTAACCGGAGGTGGGGTTACTGAGTTTTGGCCGAGCCGCGCGCGCAGCGCACCGTTCCAGCCCGTCTCCACGGATACGCGCGCTCACGTTCAGCCCCCGTCCCCTCGTCAGGTGCCAGGGGGGCGGAGTCACGTGACCCGCGCGCGTTCGCCCGCGTGTTCGCGGACGTAGCCGAGCGCGATACGCGCGGTCTCGACCCGTTTCTCTTTCTGCTTTTACCTCTTCCTCCTCCTCTCATTCTCAGCGCGCGTATAATTCCCTCTTCGTCCTTCTTCTCCTCTTCCTCCTCCTCTTGCAATGGCCCGCATTCTCGGGTTTTTGACCAAAACAAAAAAACGCTGAGGGCAGGAAGTATTTCCTGAGAAAAAGCCTCGTCAGCCTCCTCTCATTTCCTGCGGCTCATCCCCCCTCTAATAGAATTACCAGTTGAGCCCTCTTAAATGAGAGGCTGTCTGATTACCAGGGCCCTCAGACCACAGCTGGAGCCGGGCGACTCTTCGTTTAATCAGAAGAACCATCGCTAACAATGTCCTCCATGTTCCTTTTCTGATTTTTGGGAAAGTTTTTTTTTCCCTGCTCGGCTAAGTATATATTTTTTTGTCCTGCTTGGCTAAGTGTATATTTTTTTTTGTCATGCAGTAAACATTTTCTGAGAGGAATAGTAAAAAAGACCGCAGAAATAAATGGTGCATTATGGGAGAAAGTTAGTCTGGTGGCCCTTATTCTGTATGAAGAATGTGTGCAGACCTACTGTAGGCCCTAACAGGTACAGGTGTGCAGGCATGCTTTTCTCCTCTAGTTTATGGGAAGGAAAATGAATTGCCAGTGGTGTGTAAGTACCAAAAAAAATACAAGGTTGAGTATGGAGAGGGTGAAAGGACTTGCACCCAGTTGGTGACCACACGCACCCAATATCCTCAAAAAAGAAGAACCAACGGTGAGATGCAGATATCTATGAATTTAATATCTGCAAATTTATTACAGGGTTTTATGCTAGAACACTAAAATGTAGGACTTTTTTGCATCCTTATTGATTCCCCATTTCTCCTCTGGTTCTTAACCCTTTAAGGTGTGAGATCGCAAATATGTGATCAGAACATTCTTAACTGAACATTCTAATCCTGATGTCACAATCACTACTGGTAATGGAAAGCAACGGAGTTCTAGAACACCGACTTAGAATTTTGAATTAACATTCCGAAAAACCTCCCCTTCAAAGGGTTAAATGAAAGCAGGTCTTGAGATGTCAGAGCTGCGAATGCAAAGCTCTACATTACTGAGCTATTATCCACTCTTAAGTTGGCACAAAGTGAATTTGGGGACAGCGTAATTTTTTTCTGAAGTTGTTTGATGGTGCTGCTTTTCCAGCGGGGTCGTTTAATAGGCCTGGAGCCGGGGAAGTGCCGGGTGAAACCGGATTCTCCAGCTCGCAGGAACTCCAGACGTTATCCCGTCTCCCGCCGATACCATCCAGGGGGGAAGCGGGGCTCTTGATGGGTCTCCGGGGAGACGGACATCAGCTGAACCCTGGCCAGGGGGTCGGGGGCAGAGCAGGGGGTGGGGGTGTGCAGGGGGGTGTGCTACAGGCGTCAGGTCTGGGTCAGGTCCGCTGGGGGTCAGGGCCAGAGTTGAGGGCCTGATTCGCGTGTAATTGGTGAGGCGGCGGTCGATGGGGGACCCCCCGCTCTCGCTCCCCCCGTGTCGGGGTCACCGCGCCCCTTTGCGGGCCGTGACCCCGGCAAAAATGGAGGCGTCGTCCGGCGGTGTTTACAAAGAGGGGGGCGGGGGAAGACGGCGCTGGGGGGGAGGGGGGGAGGGGGCAGGGGGCTACATCTGAACATGCGTTATGGGAAAAAGTTTGTCTGGTGGTCCACCTCTACCGCACCTTAGTTTTTCCCCAACACTGCATTTTCAACTGCAGGAAGTGAATTTGGATGTCCTGAACACACACAACCTGCTTGTCTTATGTGATCCGAAGTTATATCCACCGATA
The DNA here is from genome assembly GCA_039654925.1 of Anguilla pacifica. Classification (NCBI taxonomy): domain Eukaryota; kingdom Metazoa; phylum Chordata; class Actinopteri; order Anguilliformes; family Anguillidae; genus Anguilla; species Anguilla pacifica. The sequence goes on from CM077297.1 coordinate 35,879,019, forward strand.
TAACAATGCGCATGAAGCTAACGGCACTGCTAGTTAAAACAGAAGATCTGCTGTAACGTTAGCACGCTGTCTGCAGGCTTCTAGAGCTAGCGTTAGCGCTCTGATTGTTCCCGACCTTCTCTGTGGAAGCGGGGCTGGATTAAGTGAACTGGGGGTGGGGAGGGGGTGGGGGGTGGATCTGGGGATAATTACTGTCTGACCCCCAGTCTCCCTGGAATGCTGGTGTCTCAAGAGAGCCTGACATCTTAACGAAAGAGGGACAGACTAGAAGGGTGGGGGGAAAGGGGGCAGGGTTTTTTTGGAGGGGGGGGTCTCATTTAGAGGGACAACATAAAAGCTTCTCTGAAGATTAGGGCGCAGTGTCCTGGTATGAGGGGACCCCCAGGACTGAGAGAGACACACTCACATTGAAACACTCCCCCTATTCCAATTACACACACTCACACTCACATTCAAACACACTCTCACTCTCCCATTTACACTCAAATTCAAACACTCCCACAAACACACACACACACTCACATTCAAACACTCTCACACATGCGTACATATACTTACACATTCACACGCACACGTACACGCACACATGTACACAAGCACACTCGCATTCTCACACACATACCCACACTCTCTCTTTCTCTCTCAAACACACACACACACACACACACACACTCACCTTCTAACTCTCCCACACATGCGTACACATACACATGTACACAAGCACACTCGCGTAAACACATACACACACACGCACACACACACTCTCTCTTTCGCACACACACACGCACACACCCACACTCCCTCTTTCTCACACACACGCACACACACACACAACACACACACACACACTCTCTCTTTCTCACACACACACACACGTACAGGGCCTCATTGTCTGTGTCTGCCTCTTCAGTCATCACCTCTGCTCCTCCCCTCCATCTCCTGGATCAGGTGACATCATTATCGGCCATTACCTGGATACCTGCACGTCGGGGCGCAGGGTCACGTGCGGGCTGGAGCCCGGAGGGTCACGTGACCTACGACGCCCCCGAAGGTTTTGGAAAAGTCCGCAGGAACCCCACAGGCCCGGGCGTAAAAACGGGAGAGGTCTCCACGGAGACAGGCGAGCCTACAAAGATGGCCTCAATCAACGAGCATTCCGTCTGACTGACACATAAGTCCAAGTGCAAACAAACGAATATTGGCGATTGCCGAATACAGACGGTAAAAGGCTCTAAGCCTTTAGCTATGAATCAAACTCTCCAAACAAACCTTAATTGAATCCCGGCCATGACCCGTAGCTGAACGGTTGTTAAACTTTTTTTTTTTAACACGGGAGTACTCTTACGTTTCAGAAGCGGGTTTTTATAGGCGCGGGATTTACTTGCTCCGCGCGACGAGAGGCCCGATTAAAAATGAATGAGCGAACAACGCCGCCCTTCCCCCGCGTCGCAACGAATAAACACGCCGAGCTCGGGTTTCCGCCGATGAATATTTAACGAGCGAGGCCGCTCGAACAGGGCGGGTCCTCGTCCGGCGGCGCCGCGCTGTGGAGCGGACGCGGCGGACTGCGGCGTTACCGGGCCGGCGTGCCGTAAGAGTCCACATCTCTCCGAGGGTGCGCCGGGGGAGAGTTCAAGGTGAGCAGGGTTTTTTTGTTTTTTAAGGGCGGGAGGGCTGGAGGCTGGAAAGGGGCGTCCCAGGACTCCCGGGGAGACGTTGCTCTCGCGTCGGGGGGGGGGGGGGGAGTAGGGGGGGGGTCGCTCGATCGTCGCGACGGGGTTCTCGTGACGGCGGGACGGAGATTCCCGCCGACGGCTTTTCGGCGAAGGGCAACGAGCGAACGCGTTCAGGGAAGGAGAACATGGCCGCCGTTCCTGGGATTCGGGGCAGAGGCAGGTGCAGGCACCTATTTTTACACTGACAGGAACGGCTGGGTACCCTGCATCACCCCTCTGAGTGTGTGTGTGTGTGTGTGTGTGTGTGTGTGCGCGTGTGTGTGTGTGTGTGTGTGTGTGTGTGTGCACGCGTGTGTGTGTGTGCGTGCGCGCGCATGTGTGAGTGTGTGTGCGCGCACGCGTGCGTGTGTGCGTGTGTATGCGCACGTGTGTGTGTGTGAAAGTGTGTGTGTCCGTGTCCGTGTGTGCATGTGCATCTGCGTCCATGTGTGCGTGCATGTACATGTGCATGCGTGTGTGCGTTTGTGTGTGTGTGTCTGTGCATGTTTGTCTGTGCGCATGTGCGTTTGTGAGTGTGTGTGTGTTTGTGTGTGTGTGTGTGTGCAGTTTGGCTATTTCCACTATGGGGGGTCTCATCTGTCCTGCCTGTCTTTTCTCATCTCAGCTTGAGAGAGAAGACAGTGACACCTACTGTTCAGGACACTGGCTCATATTCTTTATACACCTTACACACTGGCCCAGTATTCTTTACACACTTTACACACAGTCCTGCTACTGACACATTGACTGATATCCTTTACACACAGTCCTCGTACTGACACACTGGCTCATATCCTTTACACACTTTCTGTCTTTGTTCCCCTAAGTTCAGTGGAAGAGGGAGGGGTTGCAATCCCACAATCCTCTCTGTCTCTGGTGCTTTTAGTGGTTGCCTAGTGTACCACCAAATCACATGCAAAATGAAGCTCTTCATTGGAATATTTTGGTTTGCATTTTGTTTATTTATTTATTTATTTATTTATTTATTTATTTATTTAATGATCTTTATTTTTCATAGGTGGTGGGAGTGAGGGAGTTAAAGCAGAGACTATTCCAGGTTTACAGCTTTCCATAAATCTAAGAAGTCCATTAAAATGTTTCCTTGCTGCCTGTCAATCCATAAATCACAAAGGCTGTCATAAAAATTTAATGGAAACAGAAATGCACGAGTATTTCTGCGATTAGCGTCCCCAAATACACGTACTTCCACTTTCTGGACCCATTTGGAGGAGGTAAACCTGCACTAACCACTGCTCGCTGTCTTTCCTGTATCCACACATGATTGACAGCTGTCTAACTGCAGATCATCACAGCCTCTCTCTGGCAGTAATATGTGTAGAATGTGCAGAACTCAGGACCCAGAGTTCCAAAGGAAAGAAAAACTCCATTAGCCCTTTTTATATGGCCGTGTGCAAGTCCCCAAACCTGCCGCAGTGACACAGTGCAGTGGTGCTTCCCTCCATGTTGTTTAACTGTCGCCTGAGGATGCTCACGATGAGGATGCTCATGGCAACGATGAGGAAGCACATTACATTACACTCATTACATTACATTACACTACACTCATTACATTACATTACATTACACTCATTACATTACATTACATTACACTCATTACACTCATTACACTACATTACATTACACTCATTACATTACATTACATTACACTCATTACATTACATTACATTACATTACATTACACTCATTACATTACATTACATTACACTCATTACATTACATTACACTACACTCATTACACTCATTACATTACATTACATTACACTCATTACATTACGCTCATTACATTACATTACGCTATGGGCATTTAGCAGACGCTCTTATCCAGAGCGACTTACACATATTTACTTTTTTTTTTTTTACATTAATTTACACAGCTGGGTATAAACTGAAGGAATGCAGGGGAAGTACCATACTCAAGGGTACAACGGGAATCAAACCTATAACCTTCAGCTTACGGGACCAGTTTCTTACCCATTATACTGCACTGCTGCCTGCCCTGGCAAAATTACAAAATTTAAATGATTTCTTACTACGTTTTATTACAGTTTTTGCCTTGTAATATTTTATAAATATTTTAATGTTTATTTATAAAATTCTAAGTGAAGAAACAAGGTTAAATTTCGTTGTTTTCCAATGTGTGCATCGACAAAACTAAAATAGGGGCTCTTGTCTTTGGTCTTTGACTCTTCCAGAGTTGTGATTTCTTGCTGTGCCCTCCCCCTTCCCCACCCCCTCGTCTGAAAACCCGATTAATCCTAATCTAGTGCATTACAGACGCAGAATCCCTTTTCCAATATCGGATCTTAACACGGGATAAAGACGACTTACTGTCACCGTCCAGGTCATCGGCAAGAGATTTAAGACTCGGAGCAGAAAATCCATTGTGTGGTTTATCAGAGTTTACACTAATGGTGTGCGATTGAGCCGCCGACACACACCCCCCACCCCCCCCACCACCCGCCCTCACGCCCCCTCCCACTCTCGCCTCCTTGTAGAACGTCTTCATCGCTACGCCCCCGCAATAAAACAAACACGCTGATGCAAACGAAGAGATAAGAAAATCTGACCCCACTGCTCCCACAAATGCCGGTATATTAAAGCGCATTAATTTAAGCAGAACTTCTAACAGAAATTTAAATGTTTCGTCGAGCGACTGATTTTGTTAAGAGCTCTGACATAAGGGTGTTTCTCGACAGGTATGTTCACAGAAACCGTATAAAAACGATCACACAAATCCTAAATTATATATTTTTTCTTTTACCTTATATATGTTGTGAATCAGACACCTTCAAAGTACCAGGTATTAGCTATATTGCATTCATATGCATTACTCTCATATATCTTCTGCATCAGGCAATCTTGCGGTAGATGCCATTGGCTGTTCTGAGAGATTTATGCACACCTGCTTTTTTTTTTTTTTTGCAGATTCTAAAATACGACGCCTCTCTGCTCTGCTGTGGCGATCCCTGCCCTAACCCCAGGTGCCAGAGGCGGCAGGTATGACATCACGCCTAATGGGGCGGGGTCGGGGTCGGGAATCCAGAAGGTCGCGGGCTCCGTCCCCCGGGTCAGGCGCCGCTGTGGAGCCCTCCGGCAGGTCGCCGAACGCGCGCCGCCTCTGCAAACATCCGCCGGCAAAAAAAAAGACGGACGGGGGCGTAAAAACGTCAAATTTTTACGACCCGCTCCGGAAAAATCGCATTTGCTAAGCAAACAGATGCGGGGTTTTGACGAGGGTCACGGCCGGGAACGGGGGGCGAAGGCGGGGGCAAGCCGCCTGCGGGTACAGAGGGCGTGGCGCGTGAGGGGCTGTCGGGCTGTCGGGCTGTTGGGCTGTTGGGTTGTTGGGTTGTTGGGTTGTGCTAACGCAGCGACGGTGCGTTGGGTTCAGAACCCACGGGCCTGGAACCCTACCCTGAGCGGTACCGGTGCCCTGCAGCCCCAGAGGGAGCTGTTAGCAGCTGTAGTGTCACTCAGTGAGGGAGGGGCTTCTCTGTCAGGGCAAGGACTGCACATGGGGGGGGGGAGTGGGGGCATTTAGGGGTGCTGTCACTGAATAGGGCCCAAGTGAGGAATATCGATACGTGCGGGGTTTTTTAAACTTTTATTTCAATTTAACGATGCCCCCCCACCACCCCCCTCCCCTGTCTGTGATGCTCAGGACCTCTGGGATGCTGGCCGTGGAAAGAACAGGGGAGGGGTCACAAATTAAAGTTTGTTTAGAGCCCCCAAAAATTCAGGTACTCCTTACCTTATTGCACATGTTTAAATTATTTGGTAGCTTTGAATGTTCCTGGTTTTGCAGCACGTACAGACTCCTCCACGATCAGAGACGGTGAATCGGACGGACAAACGTTTCAGTTCTCTGTCTGCTTTGGCTGCGCGCGGCCAGCCACCCTCCCCGCCCCGCCCCGCCCCCCCCCGCCCCCACCCCCTTCCCCCCCGTGCTGACAGGTGCTGGGGTCCACACGGATCAGTGTCAAAGGAGGATTAAACATGTGTTGGAGAGGCCGCAATCTGGACTAAGAAGCAGCATCATATCTTCCAGATTACTGATATGTATTACGCTGGGGGTCTAAGACGGTCAAATTATTCATTTGTGAGCCGGTTTTGGGGGGGGGGGAGGGGGTTATGCAGTACCGTGCAGTACGACCGCATATGGACCAGGTTATGCTGCTGCCTTCTGTTAGTGGGTGAATGTTGAACGTGTACACAACCTTTCTGGAGAAATTGAGATGAAGGGTTTGACCAGGGCCATGCCTGGAACATGGAGACCTACAGAAGGGTGGGGGGGGGGGGCGTGGATTAGAGGGAACTGGGTGCCAGAGAGAGAGGTGGGGGTGAAGTTACAGCCCTCACGCCAGGCTGCGTGGCGCGGTTCAGCGGATCCGCCGTGACCAATACTCCCGCACAACTGCCGCAGAACGAGAGTCTGGACCCTGTTAGGACAGCAGCCAGGAGGTCTTTATCAGTCTGTCATCCTCTTCTTCCCTCTCTCTCTCTCTCTCTCTCTCTCTCCTCTCCTGCAGCCTGTCTCTCCGGGGAGCTGGCGGTAAGCACTCCTCCAGGCCCGCAGCGTTACTGTAACTCCTCCTCAGGAAGTCTGGGGTCGGGGGGGGGGGGGGGGGGGGGGGGGAGGGGGGAGGGAGGCGCCAATTAGGAGTCAATATTTGGCTTTATTAATCGAGCCAGCCCTCGCACTCCATTAGATTAAGCTGGGGGAAGGCTGGGGGAGGAGCGCGAGTGGCGAGTGTGTGTGGTGTGGGGGGAGTGTGTGTGTGCGTGTGTGCGTGTGAGTGTGAGTATGTATGTGCGTGTCTGTGTGTGTGATTGTGTGGGGATGGGGCAGATGGCATCAGAGAATCTGATAGAGAATCTGTTCTTGTGTAAACTGTACGACTGATTAATTTCATTGGGCTGATAATGGGGGGCTGGTATGATCAATAAGACAAATCACGATCTCCTGAGCAGAACCGCACGCGATATCTGACACTGGAGAATACCTTCAATGCCACGCTCTGCCAAAAAAATAAATCTGCTGCCAAAATATCCCAGGGTCCATCTTAGGCCTGAATATAACGTAAGAAAGGGCACCATGTTGTCCTACTGAAGCCAAACAAAGCACTTCATCAGATTACACGTGTGCAAGTTCCTCACAGAGCACTGCATGCTAGTCAGTTATCTCAGAACTGCTTCTGTGTTTGAGATGCTTGAAAACAACTCGCTCAGTTAAACACTGCGAATGCAGGAGACCTGCATGTATCATACTATAACCGTGTTTGAAAAATGTAAGTAAAAGAGGACATTATATTCTGGGTGGTGTGTTTTTTATGGTCTTCCGTGGACCGGCTGGTCGTGATTGTCGGGTCACATCTTCCCTCAGCGTCTCCGCGGAGACGCGTGCTGTCATTAGCGGAGGCGGAGCCGCATCGATCGGTATTGATTGGCCGGGGGTGTTGAGGAGGAGGATGACGCGCTGTTCCCGGCAGCGGCTGGGATCGGCGCGCTGAGGGGCGGAGTCCCAGCTGGCCCCCGGGGCGGGCGGACGCCACGCCTAACGCCCCCGCGTCCCACTCACAGGGGAGCGCTTCACTGAACCGATCCCATCAGCCAGCGGCACTGGGGGGGGGGGGGGGGTTTGGGGGCTTGGTGTTCAGGGGATGGGGAGACTGGGATGGAGGGGGGCTGCTGGGGGGGGGGGGGGGCATTAGGGGAGGCTGGTGCTGTGTTATACTGTGGTGTTATGGGAAGTCCAGAGCTTGTGTTAATAGCGCTGTGATTTACAGTCATTTGCCTGATCGCTCACCGTCTTACATCATATGAATAATAACAATCCCATCAGCCAGTAGCACTGGGGACAGGCCAGGGGGGGGGGGGTTGTGGTGGGTGGATGTTCAGGGTGCGTCAGGGGATGGGAAGAAGTGGGAGGAGGGGGGCGTGTGTTTAGGGTGCGTCTCAGGATGGAGGTGGGGCTGTTGGGGGGGGGGGGGGGGTGGGGGTAGATGCTGTGTTATACAGAGCTTGTGTGAAAGCGTTCTGATTTACACACATTTGCCTGATTACTCACTGCCTTTTATTATTAATTATTTGTGTAACATCTGTCAATGATCCTCCTGTGTCATAGATGGTGATGTTCTCAGTTAGCCCATTACAGGTGTATTACCGCTCCTGCAGGTCTATGTATTATCCGTGTTGCATTTGTAGTTATTTGTACATCTGTTGCTCACAGTGTTTCTTCTTGCTAAATCAAAAGAATGAACAAGCAGACCTGTGCTCCCGTCAACAATCTGACGCTCGTCCTCGGGATGTACTGACGGCCTGTATCGACCCTGACTAGCCTCTCATGGGCGGTAGCTTAATTTGAGTGATGCTTCCTGCACATGAGCAGAAACTAATCCAAAACGTCACAGACGAAAAACAAAGCAAAAAAGGGACCCTCTTATAATACCTCACTGCCAGTGTCCAAGCAGAACTGCCCGTATTCACATGTGGGAGTCCAGTGATGCTGGGTGGGCAGAGAGCTAAGGGCGAGACCTGGGCAGCTCCTGATTAGCCACTCCGCTAACGCTGGCCCGCGGGAACGTGCTACGTAAATGAACTGAACGTAGCGACAGGCAAGCGCGAGCTCCTGGCTCTCAAGAGCTCGAGGTGGTGAATCGCGGCCGTTCGCCACGTCGTCGCGCGTCTGCGTGTTTGTGCCACGCGTTAGTCAGACGTCCGCTTGCCCGCCCTGGCGTACGGTTATTTACGGAAACCCCTGAATGAGGGGGGGGGGGGGGGGGACGAGAGCGGACCTGCGGTCTCTGGGCGTTTGCAGCGGCGACAGGACTACGGGCAGAAGGGATTTCCACGGCCCGAGAGAAGGAGGACGTCAAACGGTTTCCTCTCTCATTTTCGGGGGGGGGAGGGGAACGGAGCGGGGCCCAGCGTTATGAGGACCAGGTGTTTTTGAGACCCCCTCGTTTTGTTGTTGGCGACCGCTTTGAATCACGGGGGGTGGTTTTTTGTTTCTGTTTGGGGGGTTCTAATCCCCCGCCCCTCCTCCTCCTCCTGCTCTTCTTCCTCTCCTTTGTTTTAGAGTCCCGCACACCCAGGAGCTGTGTATCCTGTGTGTGTGTGTGTGTGTGTGTGTGTGTGTGTGGGGGGGGGGGGGGGGGTGCGGTTTAACCAGCTGTCATTTTGGGCCGCTCCCTACCGGGGCGAGTTCTGCCGCTCTGTGGCGGGGTGTCTGTTAGCCGCCTGAGGAGCCGGCCCTGGTGAACCGCGGCGCCTGTTCGCCGTTCTGATGATGCGTAGGGGGCAGGGCCTTTCCGGGCGTCGGACGGTTCTACGCGGTAGGCCTCAGTGCCACGAGTCTTAACTGTGCTAGTGCCATCTGTGGGAGTCCTGCGGAGCTGCACCGTGGTTGGCTGGAGCGTTGCCCAGGTAATTTCAGTCAGCCGAGTTTGTATTGGGTTGTGGCTAGTTAGCGATTCCCCTGGACGATCGTGTTCAGCTTGCCGGTGGAGCTGTGCAGTGGGGGCAGTCCTCCAACTCATGCTCTGCTCCAGCTGCGCACTCCTCCAATCACATACTCTGCTCCAGCTGCGCGGTCCTCCAATCACAAACTGCTCCAGCTGCGCAGTCCTCCAATCACATGCTCTGCTCCAGCTGCGCAGTCCTCCAATGACATGCTCTGCTCCAGCTGCACAGTCCTCCAATCACATGCTCTGCTCCAGCTGCGCGGTCCTCCAATCACAAACTCTGCTCCAGCTGCGCGGTCCTCCAATCACAAACTCTGCTCGAACTCACCAATGAAGGGAAAAATGAAGTTTGTTCAAAGAAATCAGCAAAAACAAAACAACAGCCCCTAACTCCACAGGCCTGACTGAGGTGAGAGTATGCTAATAAATGCATTTATGGGCACCTGCCTGAAAAACGAACCATTACACAGGAAACAGTTGCCAGTGACAGGAAGCAGATGATTAATGAGCCAGTGAATCAGTGCATTGCTGTAGACAGCGAGAGTTTGTTTGAATGCAATTGCTTTGCTACTTTAGCGTTGCATTTATAAAGAAATCTATATCGGGGAAAGCCCAGTGAAGTTCTGCTGATCTTTTGAGAATGGAGAATGTCAACAAACCGACTTTCAAAGGCAACAACTTTCCTAGCGAGACTTAAGTTTATGCAGGCTTAAGGCGTTTAAATTTTGTACGTAAACAGGCGAAATGTGTTTCCAGTTTAGTCGTTTGGAACTGTTTTGTTTTCGCGTTATACATTTGAACGTTTCGATTGCTTTTTTGAGGAAAGCGTTTCGGCGATCGTCAAAGAACACGTAACAGGCCTTTAATAAACGGCGCGGCTGTTTACCGTTCCGCTCGCTAATTAGAGAACGGTTTTAGCCCCTTTCCAGAGCGCTGGTTTTTTAAACTGTATACAGCTCGCGGTCCGGTTAGCGCTGCGCTGCGAAATGTGTTTCTCATGAAGGGTTCTCATGAGCGCGAGAGATTGCGAAAGCTCCCTTTGTTGTGCGTCTAGCCCTTCAAAAGGGCAGCCCTCAGATCCTTTGTTTAGACACCCAGAGGGAACTGGCTAACCATAGCTATCATGAGCCAGATTGGCTTTGTCTTTAATTTTGGGGGGGGGGTGGCAGGCCTGCACTGTGTCGCCGTTCTCCGGTTTGGGGCTGGGGGGGGCCAGGGGGGTTCCCTCTGCGGTTGTCTTTACGGTAAGGGCTGGGTCCCAGGCGATCGGTGGGCGGGGCCTACCGGTAATGCGGCAGGCCCATGTTCCGCCGTCAATCAAACGCGTACGGCGACGCCCTGAGAAGCCAGCGGCGAGTTTTTTCTCCCCAGCGCCGGTGTCTCTCCCCGCGCCTCGCGGACTCGCTTGGCGTACGTTTTTTTTGTTAGCATCGCGGCGCGAGCCGTACTCGCACTTTGATCCGTCTTCGAATCCGACCGGAGGCGAACGGATCGCGGAGAGCCGTGTTTTTTTTTGGGTGGGGTCTGACTTTCTCCTTCTCAGAATGTCTCATCAAACGGAAAAAAGGACGCGTTGCCCCGGCTGACAAAATATTTGAGCGCTATACGTGAAAATATGAAATGTCGCCATTCATGGATGATATTCGTGTGTCAGGAGAATAAAGGGCGTTTGTTCTCAGCCCAGGAGTTGTAGTGTTTTTTGGGAGCACTCTTGGGTTTTAGAGGAGGGGGTTGTGGCAGTGAGGGCCGGCTGACTCTCCTTAATCGGACAAGGGAAAGGGAGAAACGTCACGGGGAGCGCTGGTACAGGTCCGTTACGCTCCAAGCCTCCACACCTCCACTGTTTCTGCAGCTGTGATCAGTACGTGGAGGTCTGACCGGGGAGACTGAGACATCCAGAAATAGAGGGAGAATCAGGCACATCTGCTGCGCGCGCGCGCGCACACACACACACACACACGCATGCACACACACGCATGCACACACACGCATACACACCCTCTTATACACACATGTACATGCACACACATACTCGCACACACACACACAAATGCACACACACGCATACACACCCTCTTACACACACATGTACACGCACACGCACACACACCCTCTTATACACACATGTACATGCACACACATACTCGCACACACACACACAAATGCACACACACGCATACACACCCTCTTACACACACATGTACATGCACACGCACACTCACGCACGCACAAATACATGCATATACTCCCTGTCACACACACATGCACACGCACGCACACACATACTCGTGCTCGCACGTATGCAAATACATACATACACACCCCTATACATACACCCGCATGCACGCACATACATGCACACACACACACACACACACACACACACACAGGGAGGGAAAAGGTGTTCAAAGGATCGCCTAATCGGGCCCGTGCGAAGGTTTGGCCCAAACTTGAAGGGATGCCTCGCTCAAGGTCGCGTCCCAAACTTGCCCCCCTGAATCGGGCTCCGCCCGCCCGCTCGGTCGTAACTCATCTCAGGCGGCGCTGCCGTTTTAATCACAGCCTCTGCTCGCAGCGCAAGAGTTCAGCGATGGCCGCGGGGCCGCTGCGCTTCTGCCAGCCGCTCAGAGACATTCCTCACAAACAGGCAGCCGGCTGCGCTCCCGCTGCAGTTCAGGGGTTTCGCTCCCGCTGCAGTTCAGGGGTTTTGCTCCTGCTGCAGTTCAGGGGTTTCGCTCCCCCTGCAGTTCAGGGGTTTTGCTCCTCCTGTATTACAGGGGTTTTGCTCCTGCTGCAGTTCAGGGTTTTTGCTCCCGCTGCAGTTCAGGGGTTTTGCTCGTGCTGCAGTTCAAGGGTTTTGCTCCTTCTGCAATTCTGAGCTCCTGCTGCAGTTCAGGATTTTGTTCCTGCTGCAGTTCAGGGGTTTTGCTCCTGCTGCAGTTCAGGGTTTTTGCTCCTGCTGCAGTTCAAGGGTTTTGCTCCTTCTGCACTTCTGAGCTCCTGCTGCAGTTCAGGGTTTTGTTCCTGCTGCAGTTCAAGGGTTTTGCTCCTGCTGCAGTTCAGGGTTTTGTTCCTGCTGCAGTTCAGGGTTTTGCTCATGCTGCAGTTCAGGGGTTTTGCTCCTGCTGCAGTTCAGGGTTTTTCTCCTGCTGCAGTTCAGGGTTTTGCTCATGCTGCAGTTCAGGGTTTTTTTCCTTCTGCAGTTTAGGGTTTTGCTCCTTCTGAAATTCTGGGCTCCTGCTGCAGTTCAGCGGTTTTGCTCCTGCTGCAATTCAGGGCTCCTGCTGCAGTTCAGGGTTTTACTGCTCCTGCAATTCAGGGTGTTCTGCTGCAGTTCAGGGCTTTATATTATAAAAAACTACAATTTTTTCCCTATAGTTTCTTAATGTGGTTTTTCTTCCTATTCAATGCTTAAATTCCAACAGTGCAGAATTCTGTATGGAATTACCCTGATTTTATCACTCAGAACAAGTTTCTGTTGGATATTCAGCTTGCTAGATAGCAATGGCAAGCTAATGCTTAGCCTATAGGTGATAGCTCCAGTTTGTCACAATGCACTATCCTAATCTTTTATATTTCTATCATGTTGTCTTCAGCCTTGTAGCCTATTTTGTAAATGTACAAGTGAATTCCTTTTAAGTGACACAACACCGACTGCTTATTATTTAACTTTTTTTTTTTTTTTTTTTTTTATTTGGCAAAAAATTCTGTGGATATTGCGCTTAGGTAGACAAATTATGTTTTTATTAGGCTGAAAAAACAAACCCAATTAGTGTCTCTTAAAGCTAATGCATTAGCTGATTAAAGGCTCTGATTAATTGTTGCAGTCCTGGTACAGATACACAAGGAGTATTTGTGCCGCAATACTGATCGGTTTATTTGAGTGAGTGAGTGAGTGAGTGAGTGAGTGAGTGAGTGAGTGAGTGAGTGAGTGAGTGAGTGAGTGAGTGAGTGAGTGAGTGAGTGAGTGTGTGTGTGTGTGTGTGTGTGTATGAGTGAGTGAGTGTGTGTGTGTGTGTGTGTGTGTGTGTGTGCATAAGTGCGTGTGTGTGTGTATATAAGTGTGCGTGTGTGTATAAGTGTGAGTGTGTGTGTGTGTGTGTGTGTGTGTGTGTGTGTGTATAAGTGTGAGTGTGTGTATATAAGTGTGTGTGTGTGTGTATAAGCGTGCGTGTGTGTATAAGTGTGAGTGTGTGTGTATATAAGTGTGCGTGTGTGTATAAGTCTGAGTGTGTGTGTGTGTGTGTGTGTGTGTGTGTGTATATAAGTGTGATTGTGTGTATATAAGTGTGTGTGTGTGTGTAAGTGTGTGTGTGAGTGTGTGTGTGTGTGTGTAAGTGTATGTGTGTGTATCACCCTCCTTAAAGCTCCAGACCCCACAGAGGGCTGGTGGGCCCGTGCAGCGCTGCCTGTTGCGTCTCCCAGGGGACAGACTGTCCTGAGTGGGAGTTATCTGGGGAACCAGACAGACCTGCTGTCTCTGACAGACAGACAGAAGCAACCTACAGCAGCAGGTGACGGCAGGGGCTTCTCGGGTTCGGAAACGCGCCCCCTCGGAACGCCAGGTGACCGCGGTCGATATCGAACACACTTCAGAGCGTGGGGGGGGGGGGGGCGAGGACATTTTCAACCCCGGTCCTGGAGGGCCACAGGGTCTGCTGGCTTTAAGTTGCCACTCAGCACATAATCGATAGTACAGTCAACTCGCCTCACCTGTTCAGTTGGGTCTGAAGTGGCTCTCAGTTTTAAGTCGGAAGGGTGAAAACCCCCTAATTTCAAGCCAGGCGTTAAATTTAAAGTCCTAATTTGAAGTCCTACCTCTCCCCTCTTTTGGCATGCAGGTTAAGTTTATAGCAACGTCTTGCTCCGTAGAACACACAAGCCAGAATATACGCAGCTCGCAACTCTCGACCTCAGCAATTACAGTTGGTTTTTTTTTCTGGTTTAGCTTGACACACAGATGGGCTGAGTGGAAGGAAGAGAGAAGGGTGTGTTCAATAAGGCAGAGAGAGAGAGAGAGAGAGAAAGAAAGAGAGAGAGATGGATGGATGGAGGGAGAGCAATGAAACACCAAGACAAAGAAACAAAGGGTAAATGTTGACCCCCTCGCCCCTTGGTGGAGGGGGGGCGGGGGCTGTTCGCACAGTGAAGATCAGAGGCCGCTGATGATGCCAGCGACCCAACACAGAGAAATAATGACCCCCCCCCCCTCACACACGCCACAAGTGCCACTCATTAAAGCTCAGACGAGCGGGGGGGGGTTGACATTATCTGCTTATCTCTGTTACCGGCACCATTGCTTTCACCCCCCCCCCCTCCCTCCCCCCTTCAGTAAATATCTCTCCATAGATCTCTCTCAGTAAGTAAGTGCCTGGCTAAAAGCACAGGTCTATAAACATCTTGGGAGTTCTCGGGCTAAACTCTGAAGAGCTGCAACTGTGTTCCCAGAGATGAATCACAAACTGAAATTTATGGCTGTTCATGCCTGAGAAAACAACCTCAAACCCTGCAACCGCTTTCAAAGATTGCATATTCCTTTTAGATAGTGTGCTTACGAAATTACTGTTTAGGGACAACCAATATTTACCGTGTCCTTTTAAACAATACTGAGGTGATAGTTCTTCACTGGTATTTCTGTCAGGCTATTGACCAAGGTCACAAAAAAACTCTTTTTAAAGTTCAATAAATCTCAGTTGAAAAACATTGACTGCTGGTATGCTAGCCTCCAGCACTTTCTGTAAATTAGTTGCTAAAAACACTAAAATTCTGCTTTACTTTAATGCACTTAAAAGGGTAACTGGATACTACTGAAAATTGCCAATAACAAGTCCTTTAAAAGTATTAATAAAATGAACTTTTATTGGGTCTTTTCAAGATCTTGACCCGCGAGTCGCACTGCAAACGGGTTAACAACAGGCTTTAGGCTGTTTGCACAGCGCACTGCTTTTAATCATCCGGTCCGATACCGATCGCGGAACATCAGATAATCATCTTCCTCACATCTTCGTCCCGCCGGTGTTTTATGGAGCTGAGAGCGGTCACAAGGTCTTATCAGATGAAGCGGGGGCGGGGCGTCGGGGTGGGGGGGGGGGGAGACGGAGAGTTAAAGATTAGACCCGCGCCTGGGGGCCGTTGCGTCCGGCCACCTGTCGCCGCCGGCGACGCTCGCCCCTGAGGGAAAGCAGACTCGTTCAAAGCCGGAGTATGAAAGGGCGAAAAACACACACAGACGCTCAGACATTTGTACCTCGTTGCGTTAAACAAACACGGACGGGTTCGGGGGCGGGGGGGGGGGGCGGGTGGCTACGGCTGTGTTACTCGCTATCGAGCAGGGGTTCGAGCGAAAGCCGGGGGGGGGGGCGGGGGCAGAAAGAGGGGGTGGGAAGGGGGAGTTGGGAGGGGGGGCAGAGGAACGAAATAAAAGGCGCAGAAAGGGAAGAGGTAACTCGAGCCAGTG
This sequence comes from Anguilla pacifica, assembly GCA_039654925.1. NCBI lineage: Eukaryota > Metazoa > Chordata > Actinopteri > Anguilliformes > Anguillidae > Anguilla > Anguilla pacifica. The sequence goes on from CM077297.1 coordinate 35,894,675, forward strand.
CAAACGCGGTCGCTGTTCCTGCAGAGTAATTAGGCGCAACAGCACGGGCGCAAACAGATTCCCGTCATTACGAGCGCCCTTAAAAAGCCCATTAGGGCCAGCTACGCCCCCCCCTCCCCCCCCGGGCCAGACTGGCTGTCTGCTGAGGCAGGGTGGTGGTGGTGGGGGTGGGGGGTGGACGGGAAGGCGCGCACGGTTACCGCACTTCGCCGAAACCAGGGAGCTCCACGGTGGCGCTAACACCCCGGGTAATGGAGCTGACGCCGCAGACCGGACGGGAAGGCTGTGTTGGGGGGGGTGTTGAGGCAAGGGGGGGGATGTTGAGGCGGGAGGTCTTCGCGGCTGGTAAACTGCTGGAATTAATGAACGCTTCGAGGCCCCTGGGGCCCCCCGGCGATAAAAGGATGAGCTGGTGTTCCATCGATCTCCCGCCTCCCCGGGTGGCCCGACGGTTCCTCCCCCCGATGCCGCAACACGATGCAGCGCTAACACGATGCAGCGCTAACACGATGCAGCGAAGGCGCTAACGCGATGCAGCGGCAATGCTAACGCGCTAACCTGATGGTGCTAACACGATGCAGCGCTAACACGATGCGGTGGTAGTGCTAACGCGATGCAGCGGCGGCGCTAACGCGATGCAGCGAAGGCACTAACGCGATGCTGCGAAGGCGCTAACACGATGCAGCGGCGGCGCTAACGCGATGCTGCGAAGGCGCTAACCCGATGCTGCGAAGGCGCTAACGCTATGCAGCGATGGCGCTAACGTGATGCGGCAATGGCGATAATGGCGGCTCTTTTCTGTAGACCTTGTGGGGTCTGAGGTCCCGGGAACGCTGTCCCCTGCTGGGCGCAAAAGTGCTCGCGGTCGACTCGCACCTACTGCTCTGGGACAGTTCAGGGGCTGGTATTGGGGTTCAGGTTCAGTTGCAGGTATTGGGGAACGGCGTCAGACTCTCCAATGTGTGCTCTGTGATAGAGAGGGAGAGAGAGGGGGATGATTGAGAGGTGAGAGAGATAGAGAGGTAGAGAGGGGAGGGCAAGATAAAGAGAGGGGAGAGAAGACAGAGATAGAGGTGGGAGAGAGGGAGGGCAGCGGAGATGATAGAGATAGAGAGGAAGAGAAAGAAGGGAAAAACGAGCGAGAGGGGAGAGAGAAATAGAGATAGAGAGGGGGATAGATGAGGGGAAGATAGAGAGGGGGAGATAGAGGTAGAGAGATTGGGAGGGAGGGAGAAGGACATAGAGAGAGAGAGAGAGAGGGAGGGAGAAGGAAAGAGAGAGATAGAGAGGGAGGGAGTGTGGGTGGGAGAAGGAGAGAGAGAGGGAGGGAGAAGGAGAGAGAGAGAGCGAGAGAGAGAGGGAGGGAAGGAGAAGGAGAGAGAGAGAGAGAGAGAGAGAGAGGGAGGGAGAAGCAGAAGCAGAAGCAGAAGCAGAAGGTCTGGTTTGGCGCCTGCTCAGCCTCTGGAGAAGCAGCAGATAAAGACCTGCTGAATATTTCATGGGTGTGATTGACAGCTCCTCAGGGTTCTGGGAGTGGCATGGCGCCTACTTTACAACCTGGAGGAAATACTGAGACAGGCTTACACACATACCTCAACACACACACACACACTTACCTCAACACACACACACTCTTACCTCAATACACACACACACCTACTCACACACACACACACACACACACACACACCTACCTCAACACACACACACACACACATACCTCAACACACACACACACCTGCTCACACACACACATACCTCAACACACACACACACACACCTCAACACACACATACACACACATACACTTACCTCAATACACACACACACACACAATTACCCCAATACACACACACACACACACACACCTACCACGCACACCTACTCACACTCACACACACATACCCCAATGCACTGACACACCTACACACACACACACTTACACAAACACTCTCAGTGTATCTCACACATACACATGCACACACATACACACACTCCCACACACTTATACACATACTCTCACACCTACTGTACACCACCAACTCCCCCAACACACACACACACACACACACACACACACCCCTCAACATGCCTATATGGTCATGTCAGACCGCAAAAGCATCTGATGAGACATTATTATTATTATTATTATTATTATTATTATTATTATTATTATTATTATCATTATTATTATCATTATATAATATTATTGTTTGGCAGTGGCTATGTGATGTAGCAATATGATACTTTGGCAGTAAAATGATGGTATATTATCAAATAAATTATAGCTTCTGGTTCAGAAATATTATATTAGTCAATCTTTGCTTCCTTCACTCAGTGGTTCACACCGTTTGCGCTACACGTTCAGGCTATGCAGTCGCTTTATGGTCAGCTCTCTGTGCCTTCAGTGGCACCTGACCCTGTCTGGCAGTCAGCAACTACCAAAAACTTTCCCTTTAACTCACCCTGCTTTAAACCACTTCCTTTATTAACAATACAGCGATATCATTCACGAAATACTCAATGCTATCCGATGTAGCCGGTTCTCCACAATTAGGATGTGATGGAAGTAATAAAATTCACACACACACACAGACACACACACATACCTATACACACACACACACTCATACACACACACATACACACGCACATGCACACACGCACGCACACACACATACACACACACACACACACGTGCACGCACGCACGCACACTCACACACAGACTTGTGAGCTGTTTCTCTCTGACATATCGACCCCATGATAATTAGATAATTTCTTGTTTGATATTACAATCAAATTATTCAATATATTTAATTAATGCATAAATATGGCTGTGTTTCCATTTCAGTGTTTTTTATTTTTATTTATTTAAATAAAGTTTACCCTGAACAGAAGAATTTTGAACTCCACATTTTAAAGAATTCTTTGCGTTTGAATGAGATCATTCACGTTCTCTGAAACCATTCCATGTTTCACTGTCGATTAAGGTCTAGTTCTGTAAATGCACTAAAGTTCTCCTGATGTTTTTCAATCTCCTAAATGTATGGAACTTCCAAAAAGAGGCGGGGCCTCGAACAGAGGCGGAGCCTGCGGGTGCCGCTGTAATCAAATGGTGATAAGAACTGATCCCTCCGTACTGCGGCTTGTCTGAAACACAGAAAGAAAACCATTAATAATTACACTGTCTCAACCCCGAACATTACATAACTAATCCATCTTACAACACGACAGTTGTTTGTACTGATGAATTTTTTTGAAAAGAAGAATAACACACAGGGATTTATTGCAGGAAAAAGACGATCATTAAATGCTAACATTTCGCTGTACATGCCAGACCTGGGAACTCCCCCTAGCCTTTGCTTATTTTGGACTGTGGCGCTAGCGCGGTCGCAGGAGGGCTAAAACCCGCTCTGAAACTGAACAGACTCTAATGCTGATGAATGATGTGCGGTCTGCGGCGCAGATCAAAGCAGCGCTCGTGCAGAAAAACGCGCACGTCTTCCTCTCTGCAGAAAACCAGGGGTCCAGAAATCCGCGGTAAGCTATGTATCGCTCTAGCTGCGATTGCGCGCGATTGAGTATGTATTGCATGTATTACGCTGGCAGTAACCAGAGACGCAAGCAAAATGGATGTTTCTAGAACCTCGTGCCCAAGGTGTTGACATCTGCCTTCGAATCCGTCATCAGAACAGGTCCCCAAAATGCTGCATTTTCCAGTCACATTGTAGTTATTAAGGCTTACTGTATATGCCTTAGACAGGAAGTCAGTGCTAATGGTAGGAAATATGTCAGGAAACAATGACAGTAAGAATCAGGGTTTCCACATTGATCAATTCCACACAAGGCTACAGTCAGTACTGTGGATATGCCGCATAGAAACACAATTTTCCTTACTCAACAGTGTATATTACGACCTTGTGAGGAGTTAACTCAATCTGGCAACACCGGCCTCCTCCTTAATATCATATCTACTGTACTAACACAGGTAATGTGGATTAGCCATAAACAATGTGCCTTAAATGACGCAGAATCTGTGTGCAAAGGCTATTTTACTACTAACTGCTGAGAAATATTCACTGTAATATTCATTGAATATTACTGCCCTGTAGGACTCTGATCTTCTCTAACTGGTCTCATCATTTATTTTTGAAGGAGTTGGACAGTCTGTCTCCTTTCATTTTTGTTTTTTATGAATTTATTTTTTGCTAATATTTCAGACAAGTACAAAGCAGAGCACAGATGGGGGGGGGGGGGTCAAACCCCTATTTCCTGGGTGGAATTACATATGGTTCAAGAGTCAGTCACCCTACGGTCTGCATCACATGTACGGCCCCCCACCCCCCCAATCAGTTTTAAAGAGGTGAACACCTGAACTGTGAAATTGCTAGTCCATAATGCTGCTTGGCGTGCAGCGGCGTACGTCTATGGTGTCTGATGAAGGAGAGGCATCCTGTCCGCCAGGAAGCCGTGATCCCAATCAGTAGGGATCATGGGTAATGGCTTCCAGAGCTACACTGACGGGGCGCATCACATCTTGAGAACACCCGGAGGTCAGATGGATTTGGGGTGCCCCGGTGGTTGGGGTGGTGATTGGGTGTGGGGGGGTTGGGGGAAGCTGGGGGTCTCCCCTAAACAAACGCAGGCTACTGGGGCACGTGCGGCCTCCCCAAAAACACGCATCCGCTCCAAGCTGCTACCCCAACCCGCTGAGGTCACCTTCCGGGACGAAGCATTCACAACAGCCTCCGGGCCTTGCGCTGCTAGCAAGCAGGAAATGATGTCACCGTTTGGTTGGACGTGCGAGACGAAAAATGCTGCTTAGGTTTTTACCAGAGGTTTATTTTCCTGCCATGATGTAATTTCCTTGCTTGTATTTTTAGACAATGGAATGATGGGATGGAGGCTACTTGGTAAATACAACACAACTGAGTTGGATAAGTTGCACAATAATAATAATAATAATAATAATAATAATAATAATAATAATAATAATAATAATAATAATAGCTTTATTTGTATAACACCTATCATGCAGAGTGCAGCTTAAATTGCTTAACAGGAATAATAAAAACAAAGTTAGACAGGGAAAAACATCATGTGTGATGCATGCCAAAGCCATGATAACTCTCACTGGGACAGCTCTCACTGAGAGTGACAGCTCTCACTGAGAATGACAACTCTCACTCAGGCCAATGTTGGTCCTGCTCAGTCCTGTTTCAAATGGAAATAAAACCCTCTTTAAGCTGAAGCTGCTTTTTGCAGTTCTGTAGACTTCAAATGAGGACCGGTTGCAGCTGGGTGTTGGAGTTGAACGCAAGAGCACGGATTCTCAGGAGACGTAACACAGCGTGATGACGACGCGTTCTCTACTTTCTCTACTCAAAAAAAAAAGGGGGTAAAAAACAAACAAACCTTCAAATGCTTTCGTGATTGGAGCCTGTCACTGTAATTGTCCAATCAATCACTTCCTCTCCAGAATGACCCGAGGGACGCCCGTGGGTCCGTCCGTTCCGACCCGTCCGTACGTCCAGCACCAGACGGGATTCCAAGCCGAGCCGGGGATCAAAGGACCTGCCCTCCACCCAACATCTCATTTACCTGCAGCCAGGGAATGCAGTGACGTCTAGGGGAAACCAATGAATTGTTAGTTCTTGAGTGAATTCAGGAATGACTTTAGCATTACATTACATTACATTACATTACATTCATTTGGCAGACGCTTTTATCCAAAGCGACGTACAAAAAGTGCATTTCATGGTCATAGACAACTGCTAAACACAGGTTCAGTAAGGTACAATACTTATTTTGTACAGCTATTTCTAGCCAAGAACACAGTTCACACAGTGAACACTATTCTGACCTTTAGCAGGAGGTTTACACAAAATATCACCAAAAATTTCACATCCCCCCCCAATCAACCAACAATATTGTTTGTGCAAAAAAAAAAAATTAATTAGATACACCATAGAACTTTTTAGGTTTTGGATCAGCCAGTTCTCCATTTTTAGGAGAAGAGTGCTATCGGTTACCCTCATGCCAGTAAGGATCGGAATTTGAGGTAGTGTTCTGCTTTAAGATGCTCTGCAGCATGTTTTGTGGGCCTGAGTGCAATACTGGGTCTCAGTGGCTTGGGTTTATGGTTGTTCTGGGTAGATTGAGCTTGGTGTGTTTTAAAACAGCCTGAAAGGCATTATGGGAAATAGTAGGATCATTCGTTGTAGGATCATTCTCCTGTAATATTTCTTAAATCTGGACAAATTTTGAACATCCTGTTTTATTCTCCAACAATAATGATGAAGGACAACATGCTGAAGAATGAAATATGGGTAAATATCTCCGTTAGGGTTTCCTTTACAAAGATTTGTTCAAGTATGCAAAAAAATGAGTTTTCATTCCTCGCTAAAGTTACATTTTTAGCTGTATTCAAGAAAAATGCTTCTACTTCCAGTAACACTGTCAGTGGGACCAGTCCCAAGACTGGTGTATAGAGGGGGTGAGGCACTGGGGACAGTACGGTCAAAATCGCCTTACCACATCGCCCCCTCCTGGTCAGGAGGACATGCGAGGAAGTGCAGTGGCTGTGTTTGCAAATGGGGAGGGTTCCCTGGATCTCGTCTGGCCGTCCCAACCTGAAGCGCTGGGACTTACTGCACACGCCCAAGGGAACACGTTGACCTGTGTGAGGTGTTGACAACGTGTGTATGAACCTGAACTGTGTTAATGTTGGGAGGTGAATTCATTTAAAATGCTGTTTCTGTTGGGTGGGTTCAGGGAGAAATCAAGGGGAGCGTAAGTGTCGTAAGTGTCATTTACTTATATTTAAAAAACTTACCAAGAGTTTATTTTCAAACATGTTCAGTTTAACCTTTAATTTCAAACCCAACAGGTTAATTTCAAATTGATGTCGCGTTCTAACGAGCAGCTAATCAGAAGCAATTAAGGACCGACGCCGGCGATTTCCTTTCATCCCGGAGAGCGGCCCCGAGGGGTCGTCCTGACAGCCGCGAACAAGCAGTCGGCAGCGCACGAGTTATTTTACATCTCCGCCGTCGCCCCTTGGCCTCGTGGGCTCGAGCAAGCCCGGGCCCTGCTCCGCGGATCGACCGCGAGGGAACCGCTTCGGGTGGTTTTTGAGTTTTTTTTTGGGGTTTCGAGTTTCTCCTCTCTTCACATGACTCGCCCCATCTTGTCACCTTTCAGAGCGAAATTTGTGCACCCCCCCCACGAACTAAAACAAACAGAACATCACTCTCCCCGACGGGAGCGGCGAGCTTCCAGCGGACGGAAATCTAAGAGGCCAGATTAAAGGAGAAGAAGACCACACTCGGGGGGCGGAGCCCTGTGGTTTGAAGAGTTCAAAACCGACAGTGATTGACAGCTGGGATACTGATCGCAGTGTAGATTTACGCCCCCTGTCTATTAATAGTGGGTCTGTGCACTTGTCATGAGGAAGGAATTTTAAACTGAAATATTTTGACCATTTTTTTCTTCATTTGATCCCCAATCCAGGTTCTGTGATTTACTATTGGGGAAGAGGCTAAATATCTTATTATATTGCATATTTTCTTTTTAAAAAAGGAGAGAGTGGACAGTCCGTCCCCTGTGTGTGTTTTTCACTTTATTCAGACGGGAAAAGCAGAGAGGGTTACAAACAAGGTTTGGGATCACAGAAAGTGCCCTGACAGGAAATGAACCCCCCAGCTATATTGGGGTGGTGGGGGGGAGGAGGGGGGAGGAGGAGGGGGGGGGGGCTTGTACATGGTGGTTGTACATGGGGGTTGGGGATTTCTGTGTACATTAGAAAGCCAAAGTTTGGACACCACTTGTCAAATTGCATGTTTTTTGGATTTCTAAGTGAAAGTAAGTTAACAGTAAGGTAACAACCCATGTATGGTAAAAACGTAAACATGATTTTCATGCTAAATTTTTTCTATTTCCTGAATTTAACACTATGAAAAAAAATTCTAAATTATATTTATCCCTTTCTTATTTTTCCTTTTTTTGTCTAACATCCAAATCAATAAAAAATGTTATTTGCTTAAAATTTGTTCTTCAAAGTTAAGGAATAAGGTGCCGTCGTAGACAAATAGCACGTCAACAGCAGTCTCCCTTCTGACATCTCTAATCGCTAATGTCACCGAGGCAAACCTTAAGCTCTCTCCTAGCTAATGTCACCGAGGCTAACCTTAAGCTCTCTCTTAGCTAATGTCACTGAGGCTAACCTTAAGCTCTCTCTTAGCTAATGTCACTGAGGCTAACCTTAAGCTCTCTCTTAGCTAATGTCACCGAGGCTAACCTTAAGTGCTCTCTTAGCTAATGTCACTGAGGCTAACCTTAAGCTCTCTCTTAGCTAATGTCACCGAGGCTAACCTTAAGCTCTCTCTTAGCTAATGTCACCGAGGCTAACCTTAAGTGCTCTCTTAGCTAATGTCACTGAGGCTAACCTTAAGCTCTCTCTTAGCTAATGTCACCGAGGCTAACCTTAAGCTCTCTCTTAGCTAATGTCACCGAGGCTAACCTTAAGCTCTCTCTTAGCTAATGTCACCGAGGCTAACCTTAAGCTCTCTCTTAGCTAATGTCACCGAGGCTAACCTTAAGCTCTCTCTTAGCTAATGTCACCGAGGCTAACCTTAAGCGCTCTCTTAGCTAATGTCACGAGGCTAACCTTAAGCGCTCTCTTAGCTAATGTCACGAGGCTAACCTTAAGCGCTCTCTTAGCTAATGTCACCGAGGCTAACCTTAAGCGCTCTTTTAGCTAATGTCACCGAGGCTAACCTTAAGCGCTCTTTTAGCTAGTGTCACCAAGGCTAACCTTAAGCGCTCTCTTAGCTAATGTCACCGAGGATAACCTTAAGCGCTCTCTTAGCTAATGTCACCGAGGCTAACCTTGTAATCAGTATCACTCCTGAAATGAGCACAGCCTCTGAAGCTTTTCCCAGACCTGGGACTCCCACACCATTCCTGTGGCAGGTTACCCTCACACAAGCCGCCGTTACAGAGAGAGTAAAGGGTCTGCTCGTGGAGGAGCCGGCGTTACAGGGCGAGTAAAGGGTCTGCTCGTGGAGGAGCCAGCGTTACAGAGCGAGTGAAGGGTCTGCTCGTGGAGGAGCCGGCGTTACAGAGCGAGTGAAGGGTCTGCTCGTGGAGGAGCCGGCGTTACAGAGCGAGTGAAGGGTCTGCTCGTGGAGGAGCCGGCGTTACAGGGCGAGTAAAGGGTCTGCTCGTGGAGGAGCCGGCGTTACAGGGCGAGTAAAGGGTCTGCTTGTGGAGGAGCCGGCGTGACAGGGCGAGTAAAGGGTCTGCTCGTGGAGGAGCCGGCGTTACAGGGCGTGTAAAGGGCCTGCTCGTGGAGGAGCCGGCGTTACAGAGCGAGTAAAGGGTCTGCTCGTGGAGGAGCTGGCGTTACAGGGCGAGTAAAGGGCCTGCTCGTGGAGGAGCCGGCGGGCTTTAGATGCTTTATGGTGCATTTCGGGACGGGAACCCAGCAGGGATCGCGTGCGGGACCGGCGGACAAAGGCCAGGCGGTGATGGGGAAAACAGAGCCGGGTTTTTTCCTGTCCCACAACCGAAAAACCTACAGAGCCCCCCCTTCCCTTCCCCCCCCCCGGGGAATCTCCTTATTCCCGAGAATAAGATTTAGCACCTTGTATGCGAAGTTCTCTTTTCCGCGGGACAAAAAAAAAATCTAATGGGGGTGCATGGACTGGAAACAAATTAAATCTGCGCAGACCGCTGTGTTGCCCTACGCTTGATTAATGTGGCCTGATCAGGTATCGGCTGACAGGAGCTGCTGGCTGAAGGCCTGTTGGTACTTTGAGTCATTTAGCACTGACACAAAGGCATGCGAGTTTGATTGAAAACACCCATTCACTTTCCGGGGAAGTGAGCCCTAGACTACAGACCCATAAAAAGGGACTCGCTGGCCCTTTGGACAAACCGGACGGGCGCACTATCGCATGGAGTCTTTTTTCGTTCTTCGCTCCAGACTGGACCGTGTCGGTTCGGCGAAAACCCGCCCGTGCGCCTGGGATCGCCGCCCGTCTCCGCCGTCCCGCCAGGCTGCTCGACAGAAGCCCAGGAGCCCGTCACCGCGGTCGGGGGGTCTGGCGTGTTCGGCTGCCGGGAATCAAGGTTGAAAAGGAGGGGATGTGGGGCAGGGCGAGGGCGGGGGGGGGGGGGGGTGGGGGCGGGGTGGAACTGGAGCACCATGTTGCGGATTTTCAAGGTCCTGTTGTGGCTGACTCACAGGTTTTGGGGGGGGGGGGGGGGTGGGGGCGGGGGGTCCTGGAGCCTGAGCCTCGGGTTTGAGACGGCCTCCCCAGAGAGAGCCCCCCCCCCACTCCCCACCCCCCCACGCTTTCATCTCCGGCACCCGGGTCGTTCTCAGAGCAGGGCAGAAATACAGCTCAACTGCTGCTGCTGCCCCCCCCCCCCCCCCCACCCTCTGCTGTCTGCAGGTCGCCGTGGCAGCGCGGCTGCAGCCGCTGACTGTTTGCATCTTGGAGGGACACCAATTTCCTCTTCTAATCATGACATCATCCCGGCCCAAATAGTTGAAGATGTTTGCCAGGCCGTGCTCCCCCCCCCCCTCCACCCCGGCTCCCCGCCCCCCTCCCCCCCCCCCAACCCTAAATTAGGCAGCTTGCAGTCTGCAGGCTTCCTTCCCTGTTACGCGTGTCCCAGCCCTGGACCCTCTCATTTCCTCTTTCTTCCATACGTGTGTGTGTATATGTGTGTGTGCGCGTGCGTGCATACGTGTGTGTGCATGTTTGTGTATGTGTGCTCGTGCGTGCATACGTGTGTATGTATGTGTGTCTGTGTGTGCGTATATATATATGTGTGTGTGCACGTATGTGCATGCATACGTGTGTGTATGTGTGTCAGTGTGTGTGTGTATATGTGTGTGTGCGCGTGCGTGCATACGTGTGTGTGCATGTTTGTGTGTGTGCGCGCGTGCGTGCATACGTGTGTGTATGTGTGCCTGCGTGTGTGTATGTATGTGTGTGTGCACGTGCGTGCGTGCATACGTGTGTGTATGTGTGTCAGTGTGTGTGTATGTACGTGTGTGTGTGCATACGTGTGTGTATGTGTGTCTGCGTGTGTGTATGTACGTGTGTGTGTTTTGTGTTGTGTGTGGGAGTGCTGTGGTTCACGTCCTCAAATCCTGGCTGATCGCGCAGGTGTGTGTGTGCGCGCTTGTGCGTGGGCGTACGCAAGACTTGTATCTACACGTAAAAGAGGCCATTGTGTGTATGCATCATCCCAGGAGTACTTTTATAAATAATATGGATGTACTGTACACTCTGTTTGATTGCATGTGCATGAACATGTGTGCATGTAAATTATGCATGTTTGTTGTGTATCCTCTCATGCATCACGTGTGTCTGTAGTTTGCAGGATGTGTACCTCCGTGAACATATGTGTGTTTTGTGTTCGTGTTTGTGTATGAAATGAGTGATACAGATGCCTCTGTTAGTGTGTGTGTGCTTATTGTGCGTGCGTTTGCCGGTTAGCATACTATGAAATAGAATTTGTGTTTGTGTGTGTGCGTGCGTGCACGCGTGTGAGTGGGGGGGGGGGGGTCGTAATGTGGCTCACGTCCTCGGAAGCTAGCTGCATGTGTGTGTGCGTGTGTGCGCGCGCTCTGAGCGCGAGGTAACTCAGGAATAGAAGCCAGTGTAATTGCGAGCTGTGCCCTTCCCGTGATGAAAGGCTTCTCCCCGATGGGGGGAAGATTAGAGCTGGCCCCCGGCCGGTTAAGAGCAGTTAACCCAACCCAGAGCCCCCGTTCCACTCCTATCCATGTGTGTAGCTCCAGTCAAAACAGCAAAAGTTGCGCATGCAGTCATTTCTCTGTTCTGTAGTGCGTCGCCAATTTCTGCACATTTTTTGTACTGATTCATCCTTGTAAATACATTTTATCCCATGCCCGAGTGATTCTGTAACTTAAAGGGAAAAAACGCCGTTTTCATTGAATGATTCTTTGCTGATTAGCGTCTATTAATATCGACGCTTCAATGGTGTTTGTGCACATTTCTCAAACAGCCTACGCAGAGAACATTGAATCGAGTACAAAGCGCGGTGTTAATTGCATTGTTAAGCCACGACTGTGATCTGTCGTCGCCGGGAAGTAAGACAATGTTACTCGCAAAAAATCCAGAGGTGCCGTTAAATGTGGAGCCAGCGAAATAGGTGCGGCGGGGTCGTAATTACGCGGAGTGGAGAAATCCAGCTTTAGGTTCCAACTCCCGTGAGAACACTGGTATCTTCCGGCCGTGAAGGTCGCTTTGTGGGAGAAAGCGCGAGGAAAGGGGTTTTAAAAATTCGTCATCGTATATTTAAAAAAAAAGAATTTAAAAAACAGGAAAAATATTAAAAGCGTTCCTTTGATCCCTCAATCTCACCCACCTCTTCCAATATAAACAGCTTTGTATGTCGTGTCGTGTTTCTGCGTATTCTCTAGATTTACGCTTTTCATTGTGTACTCGAGCAGCGCGACAGCCGGGGAGGAGCCGTCTGTTAAACCAGGCTCCTTTTGACAGTCATGATATTAGGCTCAAACGCGCATGTGTTTTCCATAAAAGTGTACTTTATTGGCTTTGTGTGACAGGGGTGGTTCTACAAGACCTTTTTGATGTTGTATCTGTACTTCGTCCCTCAAAGCAACAGATATAATCCTTCAGACCCCGTTTGAGCAGCGAGCAGTCACAGATCAGTGAAGAACCGCGCACTCCGCGCGGCTGTCTGGCTGGAAGGAGTCTCGCGCCTTGTTAAACTGCCCCCCAACATACCGTTGCGTAAATGGACTGTGGTGCCAAGGAAAGTCTGTTCATATGTACATAAAATATTCATAAAGACCTTCTATATTGCGAGGTCCTGCTTTGCAAACCAGCTGATATTTAAATTTGAATGAACTGAATGTTAAGGTAGTTTCTTACAGTTCAGTAGGCCTGTAACTGAACAGTATGTGCGACTTAAAGCCAACTGTTACTTTTTATCTCCGTTTTTATTTTCACAGATAGCACGACTTCCTACCGATGA
>CM077297.1:35912720-36010220 GCA_039654925.1 Anguilla pacifica
CGGGACTGCGTTACCCCGCCTGCGTGGAATGAGGTTGGCAGTGGAGTTTGGGTGGGGGGAGGGGCGTGGCGGAGGTGCGTTGCGTGCCAATGTGCCATTCCTCCCATTGGCCGCTGACTGCCCCAAAAACCGGCGAACGGACTGGAGCTGTGCCTCGCATGTTGTAGGTCTCACCGCGCGCTACAGGGAATAACTCTGTAGCTGAGGTTTCAGAAACATCACATGACATGTCACAGAACTGTCCCAGATTGCGTGTGCCAGTTTGTTCAGGCGGCACGGTGGTGCAGTGGATAGCACTATCGCCTCACTGCAAAAGGGTCCCGGGTTTGAATCCCAACCAGAGCCTTTCTGTGCAGAGTTTATAGGTTTTCCCTGCACTTGCGTGAGTTTCGTACCGCAATCCAAGGTCGGATTAGGCTAACTGGGGGGCACTAACGTGACGTTGCTGTAGAAGAGCATGCATGCTCAGTCAACCTACCCTTGTATAAATAAAGGTAAATAAATCCAAATTAAACAATTGAAAAGTGCGGCTCCATCGCTCATCAAGAAGACGCTGGCGAATCAGTGGTGAGCGGTGACTTCATGGATCAGGGTCGTTCTCCTGAGCTCAGCCCAGTCCTCTTTCCCTCAGCCTGTGTGAACTCCTCAGTCAGGAGTAAGGGTTATAGCAGGGTTTGAGCAGTGTGTGTGTGTGTGTGAACTTGTCATACTATCTTTGTGGGGAACAAATGTCCCCACAAGGACAGAAAGTTGAGGAAAATTATGCTTTGCGGGGCCCTTTTGCTGGTCCCCACAAGGTCAAGAGGCTGTTTTAGGGTTAGGGTTAGGTTAAGGTTAGGGTTAAGGTTAGGCATGTAGTGGTTGGCGTTAGGGTTAGAGGTTACGGAATGAATGTAGTCAATGGGAACTCCCCACAAGGATAGCAGTACGGGACTGTGTGTGTGTGTGTGTGTGTGTGTGTGTGAACACCTTAGTCAGGAGTAAGGGCTGTGGTTATAGCAGGGTTTGAGCAGTGTGTGTAAGTGTGTGTGTGTGTGTGAACACCTCAGTCAGGAGTAAGGGCTGTGGTGATAGCAGGGTTTGAGCAGTGCGTTGGGCAGGTGGCTCCGCCCCCCTGTGCTAATTGCAGCCCTGGGATTAGCACAAGCCCCGGTCCAGGTCACCCCCCCCCCCCACCCCCCCCTCCCCAGCTGCTGCAGGGCCTGGTCGGCCCTCTTAAAACCCGCTGCTACCCAGAGGCCCGTAAACATAACACTTCATAAAAACCCTGGCCTGAGGACGGCGCCACAGCGGGGTTTTCAGGGGACAGAGTCAAAGCCCCCCCCCCCCCCCAGAACCGCCTCCCCACCCCCCCACTGCCCGCTGTTCTCAGAGCAGGAGATACCCCTGGCATCTATCATAACTGTCCGTTTTTTTTAAAAAAACCCAAAAGCACATCTCCTTTTTGTTCTCGTGTGGCGTGAATCACGCCCGAAATTTGTCCTTTAAAATCGCAAAACAAATGTTTGAATTTTTTAAACTGCATTTGAAGGATATAGTGTGAAATCACAGGATCACAAGCATGAAATACATGTTACTTCAATCAGTTATAGCCCCCAGTAAGAGTGGAGGGGGGCTTTTTGGGAGGTGGGAGGGGGCGGGGGGGGACTGCGGCGTCCCCGGCAGCTGCCGCCAGGCTGGAGACGGCGTGCCGTGCAGACGGGGCGGGTTTAACGGCGATCGCCGGCACAGCTGCAGCCCGTCTGACGCACTCTCCACACATAAGAGGTTTACATATAGATTACAGAGGAGCACCATGAGAGCGCTGTGGCCCACCCAGCCAGCAGGACTCAGCGTAGGCCCAGAGCTACAGGACTCAGCACAGGCCCACAGCTAAAGGACTCAGCACAGGCTCAGAGCTAAAGGACTCAGCACAGGCCCAGAGCTAAAGGACTCAGCACAGGCCCATAGCTAAAGGACTCAGCACAGGCCCAGAGCTAAAGGACTCAGCACAGGCCCAGAGCTAAAGGACTCAGCACAGGCTCAGAGCTAAAGGACTCAGAACAGGCCCAGAGCTAAAGGACTCAGCACAGGCCCAGAGCTAAAGGACTCAGCACAGGCTCAGAGCTAAAGGACTCAGCACAGGCCCAGAGCTAAAGGACTCAGCACAGGCCCAGAGCTAAAGGACTCAGCACAGGCTCAGAGCTAAAGGACTCAGTGTAGGCCCAGAGCTAAAGGACTCAGCACAGGCCCAGAGCTAAAGGACTCAGCGTAGGCCCAGAGCTAAAGGACTCAGCACAGGCCCAAAGCTAAAGGACTCAGCTCAGGCCCAGAGCTAAAGGACTCAGCACAGGCCCAGAGCTAAAGGACTCAGCACAGGCCCAGAGCTAAAGGACTCAGCACAGGCTCAGAGCTAAAGGACTCAGTGTAGGCCCAGAGCTAAAGGACTCAGCACAGGCCCAGAGCTAAAGGACTCAGCACAGGCCCAAAGCTAAAGGACTCAGTGTAGGCCCAGAGCTAAAGGACTCAGCACAGGCCCAAAGCTAAAGGACTCATCACAGGCCCAAAGCTAAAGGACTCAGCACAGGCCCAGAGCTAAAGGACTCAGCACAGGCTCAGAGCTAAAGGACTCAGTGTAGGCCCAGAGCTAAAGGACTCAGCACAGGCCCAGAGCTAAAGGACTCAGCACAGGCCCAGAGCTAAAGGACTCAGCACAGGCTCAGAGCTAAAGGACTCAGTGTAGGCCCAGAGCTAAAGGACTCAGCACAGGCCCAGAGCTAAAGGACTCAGCGTAGGCCCAGAGCTAAAGGACTCAGCACAGGCCCAAAGCTAAAGGACTCAGCTCAGGCCCAGAGCTAAAGGACTCAGCACAGGCCCAGAGCTAAAGGACTCAGCACAGGCCCAGAGCTAAAGGACTCAGCACAGGCTCAGAGCTAAAGGACTCAGTGTAGGCCCAGAGCTAAAGGACTCAGCACAGGCCCAGAGCTAAAGGACTCAGCACAGGCCCAAAGCTAAAGGACTCAGTGTAGGCCCAGAGCTAAAGGACTCAGCACAGGCCCAAAGCTAAAGGACTCAGTGTAGGCCCAGAGCTAAAGGACTCAGCACAGGCCCAAAGCTAAAGGACTCACCACAGGCCCAAAGCTAAAGGACTCATCACAGGCCCAAAGCTAAAGGACTCAGCACAGGCCCAAAGCTAAAGGACTCAGTGTAGGCCCAGTGCTACAGAACTCAGCACAGACCCAAAGCTAAAGGACTCAGAACAGGCCCAAAGCTAAAGGACTCAGCACAGGCCCAGAGCTAAAGGACTCAGCACAGGCCCAGAGCTATTTATAGCCAGACCATTAATAAAATGAAAAATATTTTGTATCATTCACTAAAGGTCGTTTTAAGCTGCCGTGTGATCACGAATGTATTTTGCCCTGAAGCCGCTCTGGGTGACATTGTTGACTCTTTTTTTTTTTTTTTTTTTTTTTTTTTTTAAAGAAGCCGCAGTGTTCCCCTCCAGTACCTGCTATGGAATGTTCTGGCAAGCTGGGCCATCTCTGGGGATGCATACCTGCGCTGGCCTGGTTCTTGGGGAGAAAGGTGGGCATGGGACAACTCAGCTGTGCGCACTGTGCAGCCAATCAGGGCTTTGCAATAGTGCATCTTTATTTTTATTTTATTTTATTTAACTTTTATTTACCCAGGGTAGGTTCACTGAGCACGGATGCTCTTTTGCAGGAACGCCCTGCTTCACACTCATACACATTCACACCTGGGAGCTGCCCAGTACAACCACCATCCTCTATTGTTGGCCACTGAGCAGCTCCACGTATCTCAGTCATGCGAATGGAGCAGCCAATCAGAGCTTTGCATTAGTGTGACTCAGCTGTGTGTACTGTGCAGCCAATCAGGCTGTGCAGCCAATCTTTGCATTGGTGCATCTCAGTCATGTGTACGGCATAGCTAATCAGGGTGTAGTTCACACAGCCAGAAGATAGCAGGTGAAATTGGGTTTTAGTGTCTGCTATTTCTGCTGAGCTGAAATGTAGGTAATTTAAATAAGTTCTATTTATTATTTTATTAAAAGTTGTTCGGTGGCTGTTTTGGATATAGGGTCAGTCATGTTTTTAGAAATTCATTCTGGCATCAGTGCTGATGGTTTAGAGTGTATGAGTCGTCAGCTCCCCCCTGTCTCCACCGTACCCCCACCCTAACCCCACCCCTCCCTGCCTTGCCTGCTTTGGGCTTGGTTCTTGAGTTTCTTTTTTTACTCTCACTGGAGCCCTGGTTCTTTCCCGCTCTCTGTCCTGCGGAAGCTCTTCGCTGGGACGGCGCATATGCCCTCTGCCCCGCCACGGGTTAGCGGGTCACACCCCGTTCCGGTGCGGTGCAGGGACCGCAGGGGCTACATCAGGGCGCCGTGTGATCCACTGCAGCGTCACCGGGCGGATCTGCTGGAGAGCGTCAGCGGGCAGGTAGGCTATGGCTTTCCTCATCGCTCGCGGGGGGCTCATCAGGCACAGCCGCTACGTAGCGCAGCTAATGGCTCCAGACTGTCAAAAAGAGGCTGCATGCGTCCTAAGGGGAAGCGCGCACTAATGCATGCTAATACACGCTAACACAAGCTAACCAATGCTAATGCACGCTGACTCATGCTAATGTATGCTAACGCTCGCTAATCCACGCTAATGCACGCTAAAAAAGCTAAACGTTCCTTTGAAGTTTCAGATTTTAAAATGTTTTTTTTTTTTTTTGCTTTTGTTTGTACCGCGCAGTTCACAACACCAGCAAGTGTAAGGTTCGTGTCTGAGAAGGCATTAACGATTAACGAACCACAAAAGCGTACGCGAAGAAAAACCGGGCAGCTTCACCCAGCCCTTCGCTGTCTCCGCCCCGACCTCAAGTGGGGGCGGACAGCCTTCAAAAAAGCCTTCGACCTTGGGCTTGAGAGCACGGCGAGGCTTCAAAGGGCTGGGGATGTGAAAGCGGCCCGGCCCTCTGGGGCAGGGGGCTCCGCGGTCGGTCCGGCGGTGGAAGGCCCGAGGCCATTAGCGTGCGTAATGAGCCGGCGGGGAGCGCCGGGGTCCACATTGTTTACGTTGCGTTTACTCCGCCGCAGGAAGCTGATTACAGCGGCCGGCGTTCCCCCCCAACCCCCCCCCCCCACACACACACCCCCCCCACCCCCTCTCGAAATCTCGCTCCGCGATTCCCCCGCTGCACGGGCGGAAGAATAGGTGCACAATTAAGGTGGGCCAGAGGCTGGGCGGGGGATGGGGGTGGGGGGGGGTGCTGTTTGATGTACCCCTGGAGTGGCTTGGGCGTGGGGGGGGGAGCCCAGGTTCGGGGGGGCTCCCGGATTTGCCGGTTTCTGAAGCGTCATTAGCTCCGGGCAGAGCACAAAAGCCAGGCTGTAAAATAAGATGCTGAAGGGTACAATGTGCCAGAAATAATGTTTACCTTCAACCCCCCCGCCTCCCCCCTCCCCAAAGGCAATAGACCTCATTATCTCCAGGAAGGCCCTGACAGAGGACTGCATTTCACCCCCCCTGCCTGCCCATACATCACTATTATTATTATTATTATTATTATTATTATTATTATTATTATTATTATTATTATTATTATTATCATCATCATGTAATATTTACATCATGTACATTATTATTATTATTATTATCATCACCTTATAATTACATCACATCATTATTATTATTATTTAATTATTATCATCTAATAATTACATCACAAAACATGTATAATATTATTGTTGTTATTATTATTTTCATTTAATAATTACATGACAACATGTTATGTACATATTATTATTATTATCATCATCATTATTATTAGTAGCAGTAGTAGTATAGTGGCAGTACTAGTGATAGTATATGAGCGTGTGTAGTAGATGTATTTGTGTTTGTAGTAGGAGTAACAGTACTCGTGTCGTCAGCTACAGCTATGCTGAAGTGCCGCAGCCGGTAAGCAGCTGTGGGACGGAGGCGGTGCCTGCTGTCCTTCCTCCTCGGGCCTGTTCTCTAACGGGACAGAACGACACGGAGGCCAGATCGTCCCCAGCTGAGGAACGAATTTACCGAGGATGCGATTCTTAAAAAAAAAAAAAAAAAACGAGAGGGTTCAAAGCCGGAGACGAAGGGCTCGTCTCTCGTTAAGGCTGGAGAACAGCCGAGGGCTGGGCCTGTGTTTGCGATCACAGCGTCCTGCGTCGTGCCAGAAAAAAGTGGCAATGTCATCGGATCTGAGGGGTTACAGAAGAAAGGATCCGTTTACAGCCAGGAAAACTCTCGCCGTGCTAGTCAAACAACGTTATGCCATAATAACGGTGCTGTTATTATTACTGCTGCTGTTTATTTACAAGTCCGGGATCCGCGGTGTGTAATTAAGGACAGTGGTTGGCCGTGACTGTGCCTAGTTATACACGGTGGATCTCTGACCTATGTGGCACTGTGTAGCGCGACACATAGACTACTGCTAGCGCACGTCAGAGGCTGCTGCACAGAGGCAGTCCACGAGTAGACTGCTCATGTGTGACGTTACACACGCGGACGCACGCACACACACGCGCGCGCGTACGCGCACACACGCATGTGCACGTACACACGCGCATACACGCAAACACAAATCAATGCATTACGAAAGCCTCTGTTGTTAATGTTCTTGTTTTTGTTGCTCTTGTTATTTTCCCTGCGGACTTGTTGCATCGCCCCCCGCCCTGGGGGGGGGGGTTAAAATACCTACAAAGACTCATCGATCCCGCTCCTGTATTTTACGTTTGTGAGATGAAAGTTATCGGGGGTTGTACATGCGTTTTATGCTGCGTAGCCCACAGGAGAAAAAGGATGACCCACAAATTAGCCCTACTTCCTAATTACAAGTAGCCTGAGCAATAGCTAATGGTTCCTGTCAGAATATAGGTTGTACGAGGCTGGAGAGTCCTTGTTGCGCTTTCATTGTGACAATGAGGACAAATCTGAGGAAGAAAGCCACATTTACCCTGTCTATCCGCAATGCTATTCATTACCGAGATCCAAGGGCCCAAACGCCACTCGGTCGCTTTGACTTATACACAAAGGGCCGGATAACATGCTTTAAAGGGTCGGGAGGGCCTGGCTAAGAAAGGCTGGAGTGGATTTTCCAAATGGAGGCCCGGGTCTGCAGCGGCCCATTCATGTACAAAAAAGCAAGAAAAGCGAGAGGAAATCTAATTGCGCGCGCTTTGTTGACCCCCACAATGCATCTCTTTATAAGCCCGGAGACGCGGGACGGACCGCCGAGAGCACTCTGAGCGCCACCGGCAAATTAGGCGGCCCGGGAAAAACGCGGGATTACCCGTTTACCAGGAGACGTTCCGGGCTTAGCTCGGCCCGCTCGGTCAAAGCGAAACGGGTTCACGTTAGCATTTTCACGGGGGATATCGTTTGCCGCGGGAGCGAGACCATACGCTTACGATCGTTTGTGTGGAGGTTTTCTGCCGCACGGGGCTATCGACAAGAGGCCAAACAGCGCTGATGGTTCTTTTGTCAAAGTTGTCGTCGCAGTTGCGACTTTTATTGTGAAATGCCTCGTTGCAGGACACACGCAGAATGTTTCATCTTACTAAAAGAGGCTACTCGCGAATTTCATTAACCTGCTTCTGCTATTGCAAAAAATAAAAACTCTCGACCATTAAGTAGGCTATACAACAATTAATATACAAAGCATGTGGTCGGGTGATATGCTGCTAGGCATCTGTTAGGTTCATCACAGGGTCTCAGTGGTAGAGCATTGGTGGCTCAGTGGTAGAGCTCCTGCCTGCCACGCCGGCGACCCGGGTTTGTATCCCGGCCAATGCCCCAAAACCCAGCCACTGGGGATGCGCAAGCCAGTGCAGTCTTAGTGCCGGTCCCAAGCCCAGATAAATTGGGAGGGTTGCGTCAGGAAGGGCATCTGGTGTAAAAACTTACGCCAAATCAAATGTGTGGATCATAAATCTGATCCAAAAGAAGAAGATTAAATTATTAGGGAAATGTGGTGTACTGAAAATTTAAGTGGATATCTACCACAACCAGATAGTGTATGCATGCCTGAATGTTTGTGGAGCAAACTTCAGGCATTTAGAGTGTGATAACATTCACTAGTATGACTGCCAACTATGGGAGCTGTAAAGTGCCTTTGTGACAGTTTTCTGTAAAAAGCGTTATACAAATATAATTGATTTGATTATATTCCGACCTTTCTGAATTCTGGAAACATGAGCAAGATTGTTGGCAATGTGGCAACACACTTTTGGAATTTGGATTTGTTACATGAGAGTACAGTAATGGTTCAGATCCCTGGTTGGACGCTGTCTATACCCTACACAAGGTTCTTATCTTGAGTTTCTCCAGTAGATTTCTTCCTGTGTACGACCTGTCTTTCTGGGAGCTATGTACACAGTGCAATGTTTTGTGTTATGAGCCCAAAAGGGTTGAATTATTACCTGCTGTAAAATTTGCCCTGTCAGACTTGGTTTAACGCTGAGCATTTATTTTGCGAGAGCAGCAATGGATAAGGGTGTCTTAACAGTGACATACGTAATGCATAATACACACACTGTCTTTGTTTAAAATAAACTGCAGTGCAGTAGGGATGTTTTCGTTCAACCGCCACCCTGTGACCTGATGATGTCAAAATAAGTGACTCACTTCGCGGCCAATCATACAGCGCTCTGCCATCAGGCAGCCTTTTGATTGGCAGTGATTGACAGTACAGGAGAGCTCCGCCCACGGAAGCTTGGCCTGTCCGTCACCGCTGCTGCCGGCGCTGTAGGAATGTGGGCGTGAGCGTACGTGCGTTTACATCGTAAATCCGTCCCGGAGGCGGGGCGTGCCTCTGCTCGGCGTCGCCCGCGGCGACGGGCCCTCTGACGCGGGAGAGGGAAGGGGAGGTTTCCATAACGTAAAGGACGAGTCGCACACGCGTGTAATTTGACGCATTAAGAGCGTATTTGTTTTTCCTGGGCTGGGAGCTGAAGAGCAGGGGTGAGCAGTTCCGGAGCTGGAGGGCCGGTGTGTACGCAGGGTTTTTAGTTTCCACCAATTGCCTCGGCTAAATGAGCTGATTGGTTGTGTAAACCAACGCTGGTTCACTCGTGGATTAGATTACAGCAAAAAAAAATTCATACAGGGACACAAGAACAGTCTTCGGCTGTCATTCACATGCTTGTCAAGGAATGAAGCAAAAAATGTCAGATGGCGTATGTGTTAGGGCTGATTGCATAATTAAGGCCAGAAGGTGGCATGAAAAGCAGAAACAGAGCTGGCCCTTGTTGCCCACCTCTGCACCAGAGAGAACTGCGGTAATCATGAATGACATGAGTCCCGCGTAACGCATAGCATAAAACGTTAATACGGTAACCGCAAAATTTAAATATTCCTCTGTTTATTTTTGGATTTGTTTCTGCGTAGGGCTGTCGATATAAAGCTAACAGTTTTTTGGATTTTGCTCATTTGATCAGAGTGTGTTTAGCCTAGCACTATGAAATGCAACATGAAACAGTTTTGACGTGTCGCTTAGCAGTTCATTTGGCCCACACGCCCCCATGGAATGACGGTGATACACCCAACCGAATCTGGCTGGTAAAACACAGGCACACCTCAGCCTTGAAGAGACCATGTCTCAGGTGTGATACGCACTTGCGCAGGGGTCCTCAATCCTATCCAGAAAGGGCCGGTGTGGGTGCAGGCTTTTGTTCCAACCAAGCAGTTACACACCTGCTTCTACTCATCAACCACTAGAGCCTTTGCTGAGAACCTCAATTAGTAGAATCAGGTGTGTTACTGCTTGGTTGAGACAAAAGCCTGCATGTACACCAGCCCTTTCTGGATAAGCTTGAGGACCCCCTGCACTTGGGCAAGTTTTGGCCCAGAATCCAAATGGTGTCATAAACCTTAAAAGTGGCCGGCTAAATTTGGCCCACAATGTTCTTGCCATTGCCAGAACTGACCCTTAAGTACCTAAACTCACCCATATTTGGCCCAGAATCGTCTGCTATCAGGGTAGTAACTGGCTGCTTCAGTTACATTCAAAACTTAACCGAGTCAGATACAATTAAAACCGAAGTACAAGCAATCCGAAGTTACGCTTATACCACCTAGTCGGTATGACTGTAACAGAGGTTCGGAATAATCTCAGCAATAAATGTTATTATAATCAAAGAAACACATTCCAGTGGTAATGTGAGACCAGCCACATCCTCAGATTATGAAGCATGGGGCTTTATTCATGAAAAAACACTGTGCGTAAACATTGACTCGCAAGTAGCTTCGTAGCTTACCATGAAGTGAGCTGTGGTAACGTCCGAAACACCCAGGCAAGCTTTTACAAAGGAAATAGCCTACTATACAGACCAATCTGGTGTGTGCTTATTATAAATGCCTGTGACCAGGTGGCTGTTTCTTTTCTGTTAATCACTTGGCGCGTCAAGAAGACGATGCTATGTCTGCGCAGCAATACAAATTAGCTAAACACATTTAACATTAAACACTAAACTAACTTAAAAAGTCCTGGATGGTGATGGGTCAAATTAATTTCTTGATAAATATTAAACACCATTTAAAAACCTGAAGGTCTTGCCAAAAGGACACTACATGCAGATGGTTGGGTACTAGTGTAGCACAGTGGGTAAGTAACTGGGCTTGTAACCGAAAGGTCGCAGGTTCGATTCCCGGGTAAGGACACTGCCGTTGTACCCTTGAGCAAGGTACTTAACCTGCATTGCTTCAGTATATATCCAGCTGTATAAATGGGTAAAATGCTATGTAAAAGTTGTGTAAGTCACTCTGGATAAGAGCGTCTGCTAAATGCCTGTAATGTAATGTAATACTAACCTTCTCATTTTCTCTTTAGATGGCATTCTGTAAACGTCTAACAGCAAAAGCACGTTGTTTGCACCTCAGAGCATAAATGTAACATAAATGTAACAGCCGTTACATTTGTACAGACAGGGACATCATGTTTTTTTGGTCACCTAGCATAGAGTTCCTGCTAATCTAACCGAAACCATACTGACTTTTCAAGGACAGAACTTTTTTCTATCTACGGCATAAGATATCAATATGATGTGGTCATTCAAAATGTCTGACGGGTGTTAAGTAGCCCCTGGAGACAGCCGCATTGCCCTTAGGGTAGGCATGAGCGAAGTAGAGGCGCTAAATTCCGCGATTTCACTGTAAGATGGCGGCGGCAGCGGCGCTGCTGATGCAAAACCCAGCAGTGGCATTTGAGCAAAAGTGGATGAGAACTTGATGGTAAATAAACTAGAAAAACGAGTTGGGCAGGCCTTTAGCTTGGACATCTAACATTCTAGATTTGAGTTAATTTGGTGCGTCAGAAAACATGTATGCACTATTTTTCCCGATTAGGTCATTTTCTACTGCATTTAGGTGCTGACAGAATGAGCTTAAAGTTCAAAGGGCTGTTCAGAATGCAATCTCTCCATCTCTCCCTCTCTCTGTCTCTCCCTCTCACTTTCCCTCTTGCTCTGTCTCTCGCTCTCTCTCTCTCTCTCTCTCTCTCTCTCTCTCTCTCTCACTCTCACTCTCTTGCTGTCTGAGAGAAAGAGGAGGAGCAGAAGATGGATAGGAGAGGAGAGCTAGAGAGACTGACTCTCTCTCTCTCTCTGCTTGGCTCCAGACTTCTGTAACATGAGAAACACCAGTGATGCTCATCATTAATGGGCCCTTTGGAAAGAGAACAACATTCATTTAATTCTCTCAATCACAACGGTGTCGGACACTCCTGACACCGGAGAGTACACATGTGCACCTAAAGTGCTATACAAATAAAATCGATCGGTGTGTGCGTATGTGTGTCTTCACGTGCATGTGCGTGTGTATCTGTGTGTGCACGTGCGTATGTATTTGTGTGCGTGTGCACGTGCATGCGTGTGTGCGTGTGTATTTGTGTGCGTGTGCACATGCCTGCGTGTTTGTGCGTGTATGTGTGTACATGTCTGAGTTAGTATGTCTAGATCAGAGTGTGTTAGCTCAAGTAGCCATGCTGGGAAGGCATCCTGAAGGATATTATATGAAACATCTGAATTATGGAGAGATTCATTCAG
This sequence comes from Anguilla pacifica, assembly GCA_039654925.1. NCBI lineage: Eukaryota > Metazoa > Chordata > Actinopteri > Anguilliformes > Anguillidae > Anguilla > Anguilla pacifica. Next base: position 35,924,785 of record CM077297.1, read on the forward strand.
AGAATCTTTCTCCACTGTTTCCAATAAAAACTCAAAGCTCCCTTCATGGCACTCCGGTAATCTGATAATTCTGTGATTACAGGACCAGTACAACCACACTAACGGGAAAGAATCCGATAACAACTAAAACCGCAAGAGACTCAAACTGGCCCTTCTAACAAATTATACACTCGCAACATTGTTCGGTACCACATTATCAACACAAAGCACTCTATATGAATAGAGATGCTGTTACCTGCCTTAGAACGTATACTAAATTAAGAAAACGAAATGTATTTATTTTATGGGGTCAACATTATGCTCTTGTTTTTCATGACCATTGACGTATTGTCTTACATTAGGTCTAATGTAAAGCTCGATTACATAAAACACGATACGCGTTTGAATGGCACGCGAACCATGTGTTTTTACAGTGACAGAGAAAATTTTTCCATGATCTTTAGAAGAAATCAAGATGCAATTTGGAATTCGAAGGTACCAACAAATGCACCCAATAATACGCAGCATCAGCCGAAGAAATGAACATTAGCATGCATTACAAAACTGATGTCCGAACCCTTAAACAGTTGCGGACATCTAAAATACAACTGCTTTCGCATACATATCTTTTTTCTGCACGAGTGAGCATTATATCCCTGCTTTTTCAATATGGTGCTTCACGGGATTTTACATATAGGAGGGTACTTCCTACTACTACTACTACTACTACGACGACGACGACAACAACCACTACTACAAATACTACTACTACTAGTCTGTTACTACGACGACGACTACTACTACCCACTACTACTACTGTTATTACTACTACTAGTAATAATAACAATAATAATCGAGTGAAGAGCATACTTAGATTACATTAACAAACGGAACAGTGCGAATAATCGAGAGCCCGATTATTGACAATTTTATTGTTTTATTACATTTGTCTTTTTATATTCAAGCGAAACGAAGATTCTCGTTAAATACGATTTTTTAAACCGACATAAGCCATGTATAATTAAACGTAGGCCTACGTGATATTGTTTAGAGCAATAATATTGGTCGAAATTAACATTGCAAGCCATAACTAGCTCAAAAAACAATAATATCCACGTAACTTCAGCGCCATGCCGCGGTCGAATTGTTTACACATACATTCAATTTGACATTTTAAGCTACTACTACTACTACTAATACTACTATTATTATTATTATTATTATTATTATTAATGATATGTCTAAAATAACATTTGTAAAAGAGACATGCCTTCGGTTAAATTAGTCGTCTTTGCAGGTGTAGCCTTACATCAGCTTTCGTTTGTATTATTATTATTATTATTATTATTATATAAAACTTAAGTTTTGTGATGAGACATCTGTTGTTATATTGTATAGTAAAGGTCCATATATATTGTGAATTCATTTTTCAAATACAGCAAACTCTAAGAAATACACACTGCTTATACTGTGATGGACTTCGTAGGCCTACTACGTCATCATAAAATGGAAATGTATTGTGGTGAGAATAGAAGCCGAAAGAAACCGTCAAAAACGAAAATATTTTTAATGCATGCAGTCTATTTAGGATGGCTATAGAAAAATATGATTGCCGGGGATTTGCTCATTCAACAAGTCCTCAACACAACCCTTATTTCAAATAACACTTTTGTAACGTGTATAGGCTAAATCACGTGGATTTTAGAGTGTGTCAAATTATTTTCGTGAACTCTGAAATGTTTTAGCTTTATAAAGTGATCTTCTAAATTGCCTACATCACTCCAGCGATACGAACGTTCTAAATTGTTTTAGGATAAGTAAAATAACGATTCAGTCATAAAAGCAAACCATTGTTTTAATTCATATTTCATAGCCTAAATAGCCTAAATTCATGTTTCGTTGTCATCCCTCTTAGTTTTTCTTACCATAACTTTCTGACCTAGGCTATGCTTACTGTGTGAACTGGACTTAATGTGCTCATGGCTATGAATAACTGTTACATAATATGTACCTTATCGGTGTTTTATAGTTGTTCCAGTGACCATCGGTATGCACTTATTGTACGTCGCTTTGGATAAAAACGTCTGCCAAGTAAATGTAATGTAATGTGTTTCTGCTATGAATTCGCACAAGACGTATAAATCATAGAAGTTATTATTTATGCTTAAGTACTTTGTGAAGTGTGTGTGTGTGTGTGTGTGTGTGTGTACAGTGAGCTCCATAATGTTTGGAGCAAAGCCATATATTTTCTTGATTTAGCTCTGCCCTCCACAGTTTTAGATTTGTAATCAAACAATGTGGTTAAAGTGTACATTCTTAGCTAACCAAAACCAACTGTTTGGAACATTTTTAAGGATAAATCACAAAGAGCCTGATTAGCCAAAGAAGACCTCTACAGTTGATGACTGAAGAATTCTCACTATTATTAAAAAAAAAAAAAACTCCAAACATCTCTCCAATGGATCAGAGGTGCTATTCAGGAGGCAGGTGTCAATGTGTCAGTGACTATTGTCCACAGAAGACTTCATGAACAGAAGTACTTGCAGGCTACACTGCAAGATGCAAACCACTAATTTGCTGCAAAAACAGGATGGCCAGGTTATGGTTTGCTAAGAAATGCCTAAAAGAGTCTGCAGAGTTCTGGAAAAAGGTCTTGTGGATAAAGAAGACCAAGATTCACTTGTGCCAGAGTGATGTCAAAAGCACAGTTTGGATGCCAATGGGAACTTCCTGAGATCCAAAGCACCCCCTCTCTTCTGTGAAACATGGTGGTGGGGGTGTTATGGTTTGGGCATGTATGGCTGCCACAGATACTGTCTCACTTGTCTTCACTGATGTCTGTAACTGCTGTTGGCAGTAGAATGAATTCTGAAATGTACAGAAGCATCTTATCTGCTCAGGTTCAACCAAATGTCTCCAAATTCATTGTGTTCACTGTAGAGGTCTTCCTTGGCTGACCAGGCTCTTTGTGATTACTGAGCTCGCAGGTGACCTTTCTTCTAACAGCTGATTTAGGTAAACCTAAATTTTGGCCTGTGTCTCTGTTTTCTTTTTTTTCTTCTTAATATTTCTCAACCTTTTTACTTTCATTGGCACAACTCTGGTCCTTATGCCAACAAAAGCCGATAACAGACTCCGCAGGCAATCAAAAGGCTAAAATCAAGACTGTATACTGAAAGCTCTTTTATACTTGCACCAAAGAAGCAATTGAACACACCTGACTAATCAGAAACACCTGTGAAGCCATTTGTCCCAAACATTACAGTTGGCCTGAAATGGGGGACTATTTATAAAAAGTGCTGCGATTTCTACATAGTGAAACCAAAATATATTAAAATGCACTTTAAAAAAAAGCTGCAAATTTGCAATTTTTTTATTGCAAATCTAAAATTGCAGAGTGCAGGGGAAATATATATATGCACACACACATATAATATAGCCTATGCACGCAAAACGTGTGTCTGGTTTTAATCCGTATGGGAGGATAAGATCATTGAAATAGAACTTATCTATGAGGAACATGGTCTGTTTGGGAACCACGCGTAGTGGGTGAAAGTCTCCTACCTGGCAACCCACAAGCTCGCTCGTTGGCTGCTCGTTCGTTGGCATCTCAACTCGGCCTGACAACCGATAAACAGCTAGGACGGCAGTAGCCTACGTTCTCCGGTAAATGGTGATGGGCAGTTCTTACTGCGTATAACCTGTGGCAACGTTACGGGATCGTTTGTCGGAGTAGTGGAGGTTTTAATAATTTTCCGTAATGTGACTGCGGCGTAGCGAGCGGGCGTGCGCCCGCTGATAATACTGTTCTGCACGCACGCAGCCGCTCTGTACAGCAAGTGGAACAGCGCGGAAGCTGTTCTCTGCGTTGTGATTAAGCCGTGCTTTCAATACATGTAGCGTGATCATTTCCCATGGCAGAAATCATGTATTAAATTGGCCTCCAGATATAAAGGTTTAGCGCGCTGAACGTTATTAACTGAGGGCGCATTAGACTTGTTTGTGCCATTTCCGGATAAAATGTTCAGGTCTGATTCCATAATATAAAAAAGGCACACGGTGTAAAATGCAGAGGTCTGTATTCCTGGAACACGGAAGAACACAGCGTGGCTCTGTAATGTACTGCTTTGTGCAGCAAGCTTGGCTTCTACACGTCTCCACGGTATACACGGTTACTGTGTACATTATTACAAGTGTTAATTGTAAAAGGTAATAATGATTATTGATACCCTTCCAAAACAATACTGCAGCTACTGCGATGCTATACTGTCGGTATATGTATACAGAAAATAGAGTTATACTGTATACTGAAGTACAATGCCGTTAAAATGAAGTATAAAATAATTCTACTTCGTAAGTGCTACACATGGAGTAGTGCAACTTAATAATAACTAGTAATATTGAAATTTTTTAAAATGTGGCTGAAATATTGAATAATACTGTAATTACAATCATTACAACTACAGTTGAACTGCAGTTAGTTTCTGTAAGGGTAAAACTGTAAGCTGTTATGAAAGACAAATACGGAATACAGTAGCCTACATATACAATGTATTGAGTATTGTTTTACAGCTATGACATAGAGTAAGCTCTATCAGTGTCAAAAAATATATTGTTAATACATTGTTAGAAACATTGTGAGTCTTCTATGATAAGGATCTCTATGACATTCTAAATCACATTTTTGTGAAAAACGTGTTTATGTCCTAATGAGCAATAAGACAGGACAGTGTGCTAACTCAAGCTCCGGTCTCCTTGCAGGCCCCAGTAAGACAGGGCAGTGTGTTAACTGAAGCTCCGGTCTGCTTGTAGGCCCCAGTAAGACAGGGCAGTGTGTTAACTGAAGCTCCGGTCTGCTTGTAGGCCCCAGTAAGACAGGGCAGTGTGTTAACTGAAGCTCCGGTCTGCTTGTAGGCCCCAGTAAGACAGGGCAGTGTGTTAACTCAAGCTCCGGTCTCCTTGCAGGCCCCAGTAAGACAGAGCGGTGTGTTAACTCAAGCTTCGGTCTCCTTGTAGGCCCCAGTAACTTAAGTTCCTGTCTCTCTGTGGGCCCCAGTAAGACAGGGCGGTGTGTTAACTCAAGCTCTGATCTCCTTGCAGGCCTCAGGTTTCCCCGGTAACAGCCGGGTGAGGAGGAGGACGAGCACATGTGCAACTGATAAACGTCTCCAATCCCCTTTGACGGTGGAGGACATCTGCTGAATTAAAATAGACTGACGACAACATGATGGGTGACCTGAGGAGACTGCCTTCCGAAACGAATCCAACACGAGGGAAAAACCGTTACTGCTCTGCTCCGTTCGCCCGCGTGTCCGAGAGAGAACGGCGCTCGACGCCAGGCCGTAAAAGCCTGCGCTGCTCTCTTCTTTTGTTTGTTGTTTTTGTGTATTTTTCTACTTTTATATTTTGCATATTTTCCAACTGCCGCTGTTGTAACATTGTGTCAGTTCGATGTTGAAGACAAACAGAAAGGGGAACTTGCGTGCATTTTGTTAGCGCTAAGCCCGAAGCCCCGCAGTGGTTAGATTGAACGCGCCCCGAGTCTTTGAGGTTAGCCTGTCAGTTTTCCAAGTCTGGTTTTCAGCTATACATCTCTGGCCTTCCTGGATCAGGCTGAATGAACTGCATGCATGTGTAAAGACAAGACTTCTGCCATGCCTCCCGTGGATTTGATTAAGGGGGTCACAGAGTTCCCAGAGTTCTTTACTGTTTGGTGAAAGGGTTTATAGCGGACGTTACAGCTTGTGGGAACCTCCATTCAAAAATACTTTTGTAACAGGTTTCGTTTTGTTTGGCTTCAGTTCAGTTTAACCGCAATTAGTCTTTTTGTTTGTTTGTTTAAATAAATTTGGAAAAAGATTGAGTACATTGCATTGAAATACCATATTGTTTGTTTTAATTTCCTGTGTGCGTTTCGTAAAGAACAGATCTTTCCATTTTGACTAATGTATAGTTTTTTTTCTTTTCCCTAACTCTTGCTTTTAAAATGCTACTCTCTTACATTTTACGATTAAGACCTCCAAATCAGAACCAGACCTGTATTAAAATCATACCATGACTACAGCTGTTGGTATTCCTCTGACCAATGAGTCATCTGCATGTGTGTCTGCGTGTGTGTATGTGTGTGTGTGTATGTGTGCGCAAGTGTGTGTATCCGTCTCTCTGTCTGTGGGTGTGTGTGTTAGTGTTTGTGTGTGTATCTGCCTGTTTGTGTGCGCCTGTGTGTATGTGCACGTGTGTGTTTGTGTGTGTCTGTCTGTGAATGTGTGTGCATATGTATCTGTGTGTGTTTGTGTGAGAGAGTATGTGTGTGTGTGTTTGTGTCTTTCTTGTGCTATTTAAAGAAACAGATTAATGTGATGGACACACAGCATATCCAATCCTATTTCACTGGAAGAAGAACCGGCATGTTTGGACACGCTGTATTATATTTAGTTCAAATTTGTTTTGTACAGTAATTATGAGGAGGTGGAGAAGAAGAAGAAGAAGAAGAATGTTTTCATACAGGGTCTTTAATGCATATCAAAGCCCTTTGCAAATTAAAAAAATACAAGTACAAGTAGCAGAGCAGAAGGGAGACAGGCTGAAATTCAATATGAGTGCACAGATACAACAGTGGGTTAAAGGCCAGGGAAGATTAAAATGGAGTTACGATATGCGATGCTCAAAAGAGAACAAAATGTCAGTGTTTAAAACTGTTTTGCCAAGCTGGATTTAGGAATTTTCCTTAAAATCTTTTGGTTACAACATAACCACAATGTCACATTATCACTTAATGTGGACAACTGGGGACTGTTGAGTAGACAACAGTGAGCAGAAAAGAAGTTGCATCTCAATTCAGTCCTAAAATCTTTTTTTATGTATAATTGCATGTATGTATGTATAAGGTACGTTCCCTTTAATACAGTAAACATACTGTACGTGTACTGTACGTGGAGATGAACAAGTCCTCGTTTCACTTTGCTGTTCAATGACAGTGGGGTGTGGTATTCCGGTTCTGATTTATGGTTTATTTAAAATGCAAACTGACTGAGCAGGCATGTGCGTGTACGTGACAGACTGCAAAAAGACAGCGGGACCAAACTGCTTCTGGAGTTGGTATCCTGTGCAACATCGCCCCCTTGTGTATAGATGTGGCTGTGGCGAAAGCTGCGGTTCAAATTACATCTGTTTTCCAGCTCTGATCATCAGTAGATAAATACCATTTTGTAATTGAATTTTTTTTCTTTCATAATACAACAACTAAGGGGTTGGCTTGCTTTTCTTGAGTACTCGTTCTATTTAACTACATGCTAACTTATTCCTTGTTTATGTGTCTTGTCATTGTGATGTTGTCATAGTAATTGTGCATTTGTCAGGCCCCCCTTGAAAAAGATATTTAACTCAATAAGGTTTTCCTGGATAAATAAAAGCAAAAAGTGTTACTAAATATCAAATATGTACTGTGCGGCATCTACATAACCTGAATTAAGGCATGCACTTACTTGTGAGATCCATGTGCAGGGTCCATGACAGAGATCAGTGTTAGACACTAATCACAACAGCTCACTGATCAGCGGAGAGCTGGGGAACCATGCACGGGGGAAAGAGCAGGAGGAGATCCAGCAAGGGGAGGTGCATAGAGATCATGAGGAGATCTAGCAAAGGGAGGTGCACACAGATTAGGAGGAGATCCAGCATAGGGAGGTGCACACAGATTAGGAGGAGGTGAGAGAAGGTGAGGTGCAGAGCCATCAGGAGGAGATCCGGCAAGCGGAGGTGCACACAGATTAGGAGGAGATGAGACAAGGGCAAGTGCAGTGGGATCAGGAGGAGATCCAGCGAGGGGAGGTGCAGAGATCAGGAGGAATTTCAGAAGTGGGGGACTTTCAAAAGAAGCAAACAATTATATGAAATTATACATTTTTCTAATTTCCTGTTCATTCTAGGAAGTTACAGAAGAATATTAATGCAATGCTCCATCTGTCAAATACATATATAAATTAATTTACATTACTCTGACTTCAAAAAAAAATTCAGTTATGCTCTACACCCAAACAAGACCCCAAGATGGCCAACTCTGTGATGCAAGTACTTTTTATGCATGCAGAGTTTACTTGAAATGGTTTACAAAAATGGTGCTAAAAGGTAGAATTCGTTTTTTCAGAAAATGGTCCGGTGCCATCTGCATTTCAATGGCCAGCTGAAGGTTCATGTTTCGGAGGGGTTTTAGAGACACTGGGCAGGGGACACTGGGCTGAAGGGACACTGGGCAGACCCAGTTTGGTGAGTTTGACTCCAGTTTTTTCCTCTTCATTGTAAGCCTGGAATCTGTATCTAAACAACTCCAGTGGCTTCTGTTAGAGAGACCATGTCCTGCAGGAGCAACAAGATCCTCTGAGAAAATACAAGAAACGAGCACGTACAACTCTCAAACCCCAATGAAATCATCCAGAGGTCGGGGCCGTTCATATTATAATGTATGCAAAGTTGGCATTCTTTGAGGAAATAGTAAATATTGAGTGAGAGCTCTGATGTTTTTGAAAACAGGGCTATGACTGCCAAGGACCGGGCAGTGATCTGGCACTGAAAGGTTTTCATTATTTATTTTGATTTATTTTTTATGTGAATGTGATTGGAACTTGCCCTTTGTGTTGAGTTTCTTATGTAGAAATTCCAGATTAAATTAAATTTGACCTCCTCTAAAAACTATTTTTAAGCGATGGATTACACCTGACCTAGAAGTACTGGATCCTCAGTCTTCAAGATATGGTTAAGTTTCAGTACAATGCTGCAAAACCTAACAGCTAACACTTCAATAATCCAGGAATACGGGTATAGTTACACTTTTGAAACCGAACATTACAGTTGTACTCTGACAATATTTGTACTTTGGTTTGTGATCCAATACACTAACTGCATTCTTCCCTACCTAAAGTTTTTTCTAAAAAAAAACCCACAGGTGGCCGGGGAAAATATAAATATATATATACACACACACACACCCACACAATGAGTTCCATAATGTTTGGGACAAAGACAATTACTATTACTTTTTTTATTTGGCTCTATACTCTCAATTATTTGTCCCATTGCGACAAAAAAACATTGAGGTGTAGTCTTAAATCCTGGAGACAGAGGTAGGGATTTCCCTCGGTAGGGATTTCAGTGAGCAGGGAGGCTCAGGGAAACTGAGGTCATATTGGGGGAAGAAAACATCTACCGAGTCAAGGAGCAAGTAGCAGACAACCCTGTGTACGTAGTCTACCCTGAGGCAGGAGACAAACAAAAATCCAGAGTCCTCCATCGGGACTTGTTACTACTGGTCATTGACTTTCCCACTGAAGCCCCACCAACTCCAACCTACGCCTGGGGGATAAACAAGACGAAGGCGCAGTCAACCAAGCGACATTGGCAGGAGATAACACAAACGTGAGGCAAGTTTCCGATTCTGACAGAGGCACCTGGAAATTACTGAGAGAGAGAGAGAACATGCTTCCCCTCCCATAGCTAGCGTGATCTGGAGAAATCGGGTCCCGGAAGGAACCAACAGGCCGGTCCGAGTACCTTTAAGGGAAGACAGAGATGACGTAAGGAGTACCCGCAAGGAAAGAACAAAGACAAATGGGAAGACAGCCTGTTACGCAAGCCCCACCTGATCCAGTCACACCTGAGCCTGACAGTGAACATGGCAAGGCTGTCGTTTCTGGGGAAGGAGAGAGGCCTTTAACCGCTCCTGTGGTTGACAGACATAATGAGGTTAGAACATCCACTAGACAAGCAAGGCCGAGACAGATGTTCCCCTACCAGACTCTCGGTGAGCCTTCATTACAGCGAGACCCGACAGGCGAACACCACGCGCACTGCACCCTACACTCCAGGGTACATCTTAAAATATTTCACCACCTTTCCGGTTTTCTCCTAACCTCCCCTATCCCTACACACCTCACACCTTCACCGCACCACCAGTTCATTCAATGTTTGAAGTTTTGTTTTGAGATTTTGAGAAGAAAAGAGGTTTGAAATGTCAGGAGCCATTTCTAATTTTTGTTGGGGAGTGTGTGACACACCAAAATGTGTGGTCACATTTGTGATTTGAAACATGTATTTTTATGTTCAAGAGCCCTTTTTTTGCCTGTGATGCCAGTTTGCAGTATGCTGAATTGAATTCGCACGGGTAAAAAGTCTATTCCAACTTTCACCACTAGAGCGGTAGATATGTACGTCAACTCATCTTCTGACCAATAGCAAAAGAGAGAGAAACTGCCTAAATTTTGTCTGTCTCATTATTTCCCCGGTTATTCAGATTCAGGTAAATACATATAATTTGCCACCAGGCCCCCCCTCTGGGGCTGCTGACACTCAGACTTGTAAATAATCTTTGCCGCTGTTTTCAGCCGAAAAACGTGTGTTCATATCGGCTGCTAGGATCGGGCATTCTGTTGAAGATCCAGAATTCTGTTGAAACATCGGTAATCGTACAAAACCTGACGATCACGACCTCATGGCAAAGTGCACCAACAGCTAATTAGAATGCCTATGTCAAAGCGCGTTTTACTGTGTGTTGTTCGTGTAAGCTATGATTGAATTGGCCAAAACCATAAAAGGCGCTAATTCAATGTTCAGGGTACAAGGAAACCTAATGTTAATACAGCTACAGAAAAAATTAATAGACCACTGCAAAATTATCAGTTTCTCTGGTTTTACTATTTATAGATATGTGTTTGAGTAAAATGAACCTTTTTGTTTTATTCTATAAACCACTGACAACATTTCTCCCAAATTCCAAATAAAAATATTGTCATTTAGAGCATTTATTTGCAGAAAATGACAACTGGTCAAAATAACAAAAAAGATGCAGTGTTTTCAAACCTCGAATAATGCAAAGAAAACAAGTTCATATTCATTTTTAGCTGCGACCCCAGCTCTATAGCTCTGTCTGTCGGTCTGTCAGTCGGTCGGTCGGTCGGTCAGTCAGTTGGTCAGTTGGTCGTTTGGTCCACTAAAAGTGTCCCACAGTGGCCGCAGTTTTCGCCCCGGAGGCTAAAATTTGGCATGGGCGATGGTCATGACCGAAGGTAGAGCTGAGTAACTTTCAGGGCCGATTGACCAAGAGGGGGCGTGGCGATGGGCGTGGCCTATCACATAAAGATGCATAACTCCCGAATGGATTCACAGATTTGCACAAGATTTTGTGGAAATGTTGGTCATGAGCCAAAGAAGAGGTCACGTGTTAGTGTGAGGGTGTGTGAGGGTGCGTGGTGATGGGCTTGGCCTATCACAAAAAGGCGCATAACTCCCGAATGAATTCACAGATTTGCACAAGATTTTGCGGAAATGAACCAAGGTCACGTGTTTATATGAGGGTGTGTGTGTGGATGTATGCACACATGGATGCATGCGCGTGTGCGGTCGCAACTATTGCAGATTCGCGCTTGTTAAACAACACAATACTAATGTTTTAACTAAGGAAGAGTTCAGAAATCAATATTTGGTGGAATAACCCTGATTTTCAATCACAGCTTTCATGCGTCTTGGTATGCTCTCCACCAGTCTTTCACATTGCTGTTGGGTGACTTTATGCAACTCCTGGCACAAAAATTCAAGCAGCTTGGCTTTGTTTGATGGCTTGTGACCATTCGTCTTCCTCTTGATCACATTCCAGAGGTTTTCAATGGGGTTCAGGTCTGGAGATTGGGCTGGCCATGACAGGGTCTTGATCTGGTGGTTCTCCATCCACACCTTCAGTGACCTGGCTGTGTGGCATGGAGCATTGTCCTGCTGGAAAAACCAATCCTCAGAGTTGGGGATTGTCAGAGCAGAAGGAAGCAAGTTTTCTTCCAGGATAACCTTGAACATGGCTTGATTCATGCGTCCTTCACAAAGACGAATCTGCCTGGTTCCACCCTTGCTGAAGCACCCCCAGATCATCACCGATCCTCCATCAAATTTCACAGTGGGTGTGAGACACTGTGGCTTGTAGGCCTCTCCTGGGCTCCATCTAACCATTAGACGACCAGGTGTTGGGCAAAGCTGAAATTTGGACTCATCAGAGAAGATGGCCTCACTGCAGTCCTCTACGGTCCAATCCTTATGGTCTTTTGCAAACCTCAGCCTAGCTCTTATTTGCTTCTCATTGATGAAGGGCTTTTTTCTAGCTTTGCACGACTTCAGCCCTGGAGCCCCTAGGAGCCTGTTTCGAACCATCCTCGCCATGCACTTCACCCCAGCTGCCGTTTGCCATTCTTTTTGTAGGCCACATGATGTCATCCTATGGTTGTTGAGTGACATTCGAATGAGTTGGCTGTCATCCTGCATATTTTCTTACATAATGCATATCACGCCTGGCCCATCCTACCCTCTCCAGTTCCTATGTACACTCTGTGGAAATAACCATATAGTTATGCATGCTTAGCGTTGCTTCCCATAAGGAGTCATACGTAGTACTGACACCAGTACCGGAAGCGGAAAGCAACAGATTTTGTTACCGGAATGTGTGTGCAACTAATCTGAACCCACTCATGTGGACCGGTTGAATGACACTGACAGATGACTGCACCAGGAAATAAAAGCATCATTATGAAACAAAAGTCATTATGACAAGTGTTGCCATAAAATGAAAAAAGGAGGGAAAAGAGCTACGCAAAAATGCGCTATTTGGGAAAAGTAGTGGACCATTAGGCTATTAAATAAAAGCGTATGAAGAGATGAGAGTTAAAACCTGTTATTAATTGAAATGAAAATGAAATCAAATGTAAGAATTTTGTGTGAAAATGAGCATGGTGAAATAATATTTTATGGTGAGGTCAGTCTTATTTAGCCGAATTTTTGAATTCACAATTTACTGCTTAATATCTATTGCTAGCTCCACTCTGATTATTTATCTGATGACGGCATGTTCATTTATTTGATTCTGACAAAATGGGACCCCACACGTATTTACAGACAGAAAGTTACGGGAACGTGTAAGTCCGGTTCCACGCATCGACCATCAGAGGACCGCACAGAAAGTACGCAGAACATGTAAGACCGGTTCCAAGCACATACCACATTCTCAGAAGACAAAATAAAAGTAGAAAATGTGAAGGAGATGAGTAAATCCGATCCCAATTCTGAGGCTGACGTTCATTTGCATTTGTACGAAAGGTACGTACCTAACTTTCGACACTTCACATTTCGGTGTTTTATGCCATTGGACAATTTATTTTTAAGCTGTCTGCTTCCCTGTCCGAACTGTTTTCTACACCTTTGTTGCGGAAAAAAATCTATGCTGTATGAATGGTATCAGTTTCAAAGGGAATTTTTTTATTTTTATCAGGAGCAGTGTACTCAGTGTACTCAAGCTGGTAGTGATAACACAACTTTCATCACATTTTAACATACCGACAAGAAATTACGTGCCTTATTTGAAGAATATTTCATCTTTTTTTCACCTTGTGCAGCCATTGAGCAGGTGTAACTGGTGCTAACCTTTGTTTCTGTGGCAGCGAATACTCACACAAGCGCATCAATAATCAAATTTATAATTTTAAGTTGCCAGACAACGCCACCCTGGGAATTTCACCCAGGGAAATATTTTAAATCTGAACACAAGACACACAGGTTCGTAACACTCAAAAGGGCAGAGACGTGGTTCCAATTTGTAAAGAAATAAATCTTTATTTTACACTCAACTATTAAAATATTTCTTTTAAAACACCATTCATACAGGGAGGGAAAGGGGAACCTGATCAGGGCTGAGGCTTACCAGATGGACAGGGGCCAGTGGGAAGGGAGTCACCCAACACAAACCAAAAATCACCCACGCGCACGTGAAACACGCACACACACACACACACACACACGGTCGTGACAACTCAAATCCCAGGGAGCACAGCACACAAAAAGGGGAGGGGGGGATCCCACCACCAGCACCGCCACCGACCTCAGCAACTGAAAAAGGATAAAACAATTAGTGGAAGGGAAATCAGGAACATAACCAAATGAAAATGAAAACCAAATTGTCTTAATGTAAAACCACAGGAAAAATGTTGAAATTAACCCAAAAACAAATAAGGACTGAAGGGGGGCAATTAAAATAACTAAATCAAAATGAACACACAGAAGTAATCAAAAAAATGTATATTAATAATTAATCCAAACTAAGAAAAACTAAAGAAATAAACCACAAATCATCCACACAATTACGAGAAGGGGGATTTTAACCCCGGCTAAAAGCCTTGTGTATAGCCAAATAATCCTTCTTTTTTGTATAGAGAGAAAGCAGAGCGGCTAGCTTTGCAATACAGCCATGCAGGACACAGAATGTAGCGATCAGCCAGAGGCAGCCGTGCGAAAAAGCAGCATACAAAATGGCATATAACGCAGCACGAGCAATGGAAAAGTGGCAACCGGAGACAGAACAGCAGCAGCGCAGCAGCTCGTCACGTTTTGATGATTTTCAGTAGCGGCGGTGAATATCAGCTGATTCTAAAAATATCCCCTTCATCCGCAGGGCATTAGCACAGAGGAGGGAGGGAGAGGGGCCCATGCACCCCAGCAACTCAGCTACCAACGCTTTAACCTGTGACCACACCAGCATTAGCCAATAGCATAACATACACTAATGCTGAGCGAGAGAGAACACTTACCGAAACCAAGCGAGCGGCACACAAGCCAAAGACGCACACACACGGCCGGGGCGCACCAACAACTCTGTAGCGCAAAATAAACGCCATAAGCACTCAATCCATACGACAAGCAACCAGTGAGTTGAAGCAAGAGCAAACGTACCTGTCTTCTTCTTCTTCTTGTCAGTTTCCGGCAGTGTAGACGCAACTAGGCGTATTACTGCCCTCCACAGGATAGAAATTTAACAATTGCCGCTCATACTCTCATATACAGCCCTGACTCATGCAGGAACTGTAACACTGTATTGGTGATCAGCTGGTGGTTCTCGCTTTGGCCAAAAAAAGATTTAATGGAGAATGCAACTACTCCTAGGTCTGACAATCTCTTATAGAAAGTTTCCCTCTCTGCTTTATACTTGCCACACTCCAGGAGAGCATGCTTGACTGTTTCTGGGTTTCCACACTCACATAGTCCTGTTGGATGTTTTCCTACAATGTGCAAGTAATGATTTAACCCACAGTGTCCAAGCCTCAGTCTGCTAATTTTAACTGAATCTCTTCGGGTTCCAGACCAACAACTGGGTTTTTTAATCTGAGGATGAAAATAAAAATAGTGTCTTCCTTTAGTCTCCTTTTCCCATAATCCCTGCCATTCTCTTTCAACACCCTCCTTGATTTTTCCTCTAAGTTCCACCCTTCCCAGGGATATATTTACATCTATGTCTCCTTTCTTAAGACTTGCCTTTGCTATAGCGTCAGCTATTTCATTTCCCTCAACTCCAGTATGCCCAGGAACCCAGCAGAACTTGACTTCGCACCCAGATTTCCCAATTCTGAACAAAACAGATAAAATCTCATTAATAAGGTCAGGCCGAGCTTTTGATTTAAGTCCTCTTATAGCCATCAGAGCAGCTGCTGAGTCCGAACAAATGAGGACTTTCTTTGGTCTTACGTCCTCTGTCCACCACAAAGCCCAAAGAATTGCCAGTAGTTCTGTTGTGAAGACAGAACTTCCATCAGTGACACGCCGCTCAATCCTAAGACCAAACTGAGCCAAATACAGTCCAAATCCTGCTTTCCCACTCTCTGGGTCCCTAGAACCATCTGTAAAAACTTTCAAATAAGATTCCATTTCTCTGTTAAGGTAATGTTCTATTTTTTAAACTATCCCACTACTGTCCTTTTCTTGTAAAAAAGTGAGGTCAATGTCCAGCTCTTGCATTAACCAAAAGGGTACAGGTAGCCAGCCCGTATGATTTGCTGTGCTTTCCTGCTCCATTCTCAATTTATTGGCCCACTGATTTACACTGTCAAAAAATGGTTTCCTTTTAGTCTTGCCACCCGGGTCCCATGACCCTTGTAAAAGACACCTGGCTGGGAGTGTTTGATTAGCTCCACTTAGTTTTACCCAGTACTGCAGCCCCAACTTAATACGCCTTAAGTATAAGGGCATTTCTCCCATTTCAATAAGCAGTGCAGGAATTGGGGAAGTTTTAAAAGCCCCACAGCAGAGTCTCAATGCCTTGCTCTGTAGAATGTCTAATTTCCCAAGCACCGACTTGGCAGCTGCACCATAAACAAAACACCCATAGTCAAGTACAGATCTTATCATTGCCTGGTATATTAAATGCATAGCCTCTCTCTCTGCCCCCCAGTCACATCCAGCCAGACTTCTCATGACATTTAACACTTTTTCGCCTTTTGCTAGTGCTCTTGCTGTATGAACAGCCCAGGTCATTCGCTCTTCAAACCAAATTCCCAGAAATTTGAAGTCTTCTCCAGTGAAGATCCATACATGTGCAGTCCTAGGTTAGGTAACTTTCTTCTAAAACCAAATATCATAAATTTAGACTTTGCAGCTGAGATTTTAAAGCCCCATTTGTCTGCCCATTCTTCTACAGAAACTAGAGCCTTTTGGACTTGTTTTAAAATAAACTCTGCATTTCTTCCTCTTCTCCAAATGGCACCATCATCTGCAAATAAAGACTGTCCAAACCCTCTTCCAATATTACTAAATATATCATTTATCATTATATTAAATAGGACTGGGCTAATTACACTTCCTTGCGGGGTACCATTTCCTATTTAAACGATTTTTGAGCTTTTCCCACCCACTTGTACTTGTATTGTTCTTTTCATTAGAAAATCTTTGATCCAATTGAATGTTCTACCTCTAACTCCTAAATCATATATTTTAATCATTAGTCCCTCCTTCCACAAGGAATCATAGGCTTTCTCAATATCCAAAAACACACTTACCACTATTTCTTTACTATCAAATGCCTTTTTAATATCTTGGTCTAAAACTGTGACTGACTCCATTGTTGACCTACCATTTCTGAAGCCGTTTTGGAAATTGGCAAAAAGTCCCTTACTTTCTAAAAAATAAACAAGCCTATTCGTAATCATCCTTTCCATGATTTTACAAAGCACTGATGTTAATGCTATAGGCCGATATGAACTGGGGTCAGATGCATCTTTACCTGGTTTCAAGATAGGGACTACGACTGCATGTTTCCATTCCTTAGGTAGACAACCCTCTGCCCACACCGAGTTAAACAAAGCTAGAATTTCTTCAAGAACTAACTCATCCAAATGTTTGAATAATTCATAAGACAGCCCGTCTCTCCCAGGAGTAGTGTTTGCACCAGAATAATTGGCATTCCTCACTTCTTTCATAGTAAAAAACAAATTTATTGGATTGTCATTTTCTGAACTCCTATCCAGCTTCCACTGATTAGCTAACATCAGATTGCTCCTCTTCATACCTCTTTCAACTCCCAAATTCCCAGATCTATGCACTGCTTGAAAGACATCAACAAACATGTCAGCTTTTCCTTTGTCGGATACTGCTTCCACCTCGCCATTCTGTAAAACTGGAATTGGTTTTCTTTTATACAATCCTGACATTCTGTGTACCGCTGCCCACAGGTGCCTTACAGGAGTCTCAGGGCCTAGTGTTCCACAATATCTTCTCCAACTATTTCTTTTTGCATTTTAAATTACTCTTCCTGTTACTGCCCTTAATCTCTTATATTCCACTGCATAACACAGCATTGAATGTTTCCTTAATTTCCTATATGCCCTATTTCTGTTTCTTACAGCTTTGTCACACTCTTTGTTCCACCAAGGAACCAATGCACGAGATCTGGGATTCTTCTTCATAGGAATAGTGCCACAGGCTGCCTTATGGATCATCTTACTGAGAGAAGCATTCCAATTGTCTACAGAGCCCTCACTATCTAGCTCTTCTACTAAACTTTGAGCCCTCTCCTGAAATTCATCCCATTTAGCCTGAGAAAAATTGTATCTGGGAACTCTCTCTTCCACTTCTATTCTCAGATTTCTACCGAAACTGCATACAATTGGATAATGATCACTGCCCAATAGATGTCCATCCATAACATCCCACTTCCCTATTCTGGCTAAGTTTGAAGAAGCAATAGTTAAGTCTATGTGACTGCAAGTATTCCTTAAAATATGATACCTGGTTGGCCTTCCATCATTTATCGCTACCAAATCATATTTATCCAGGAACTCTTCTACAACTATTCCATTGATGTCCTTGCTATCACTGCCCCATAGAGGGTTATGAGCATTAAAGTCCCCAACCCATATAATAGGATATCTTACACGCTCCATGATCTCATCAAACTCTGACAATGCCAAACGCTTACAAGGATTATAAAAATTAATAATAGTTATAGAACTATGGCTACTCCAAACTTCCACCGCCAAACACTCAAGATTAGGGCGTATTTCAAGCCTCCTATACTGGACTCCTAACTTAATAAAAGTTGCACACCCCCCGCCTGTTCTATCAGACCTATCCATTCTCAAGCATACATATCCCGGAATTACAAAATCCAGGCAGGGCTTTAACCACGTCTCTTGGATACATATCAGTTCAGGTTTCTGTTTAAATGTGTCGACAAATCTCTTTAATTCCTGGCCGTTTGCTATAAGACTCTGGGCATTCCATTGAAGAATATCAAACATTAATCCCCAGTATCGTCGTCCACGTACAACTCCTCCATATTGTCAGTTGTTAACTGTGAGTTACCTATATGTTGTTTCTTCGTCATGTACTCATGTAATTTTTCCGGTAAAAACTGTTTCGAACCAAGAAACCTTTCAGCTGCATCAACCACAATTTTAATAATGTCCGATTTCTTGCTTGTTATTTTTGCACCTACCAACACATCAACAATGAAAGCTAGCAAAGATTCTCTGCTCAATATCAACATATCAGGGGGATATTGTGGTAAAGTTGGACTAGCGGGCTGGCTCCCCAACACTGCACTGTTTGTCGTTAAGTTCCCGAGTCCCCGCTCTCTATCCACTCTTAACTGCCTCTGCATACGAAACTTTGTGCTGCTCTTTCACATTCTGGACTCGCCTGGCTTGGACAAAGTGCTCACATCCACGGAACGCTGCCGCATGATCCCCTCTACAGTTACAACATTTGGGGGCCTCTGCCTTACATTCTTGGATTACATGATCTTCCCCACACTTCGCACATCTACGCTTGCCCCGACAAGAGCTAGCAATGTGCCCAAACCTCTGGCAGTTATAACATCGCAACGGTGGTCTTACGTATTCCTTTACACGATACGCCATGCTTCCAATATACACTCTTTCTGGCAGCGCACTGTCTGCAAACGTTAGCAGGACTGGCAGGTTCCCTTTGCCTCCCTCCTTACTTTTGAATCTAAAGATTTCGGTCACTCGGCCACCCTTAATGTTGTCTAAGATTTCCTTCTCAGACAGGCCGGCGCACACACCATAAATTACTCCTTTGAGTCCCTGTCTCTCTCTGGGAACCACGCTCTCAACCTTCACTACCAACTTCCCCACCTCCTTAGCGCTATCATATTGTTTTTTATCTTTGCAACACACTCTCAACAGCCCATTTGACAATATCTTGGCCTGGAATCCCTTACCGATCTGAGTTTCCAAAGCGGTTGTAACTCTCAGGGGATTTAATGCCCTAAATCCTCCATCTCCCTGTTTCTGGGCTTTGACTTTAAACAACATAACATATTCTTCAGAATTACTCATTTTTCTCATTTTATTTTCCCCAGATACTTCTGATACCTCAGGTCTTTCACTCGATGCTACCCTCTTCTGGCTTCCCTTACCCGCCATCTTCCACGCGCCTCCCTCAACCCCAGCACCCTTTCCCGTAGCCATCAGCTACCAAAGTAGTACACCTTTCCTTACACTTTTTAATACTAGCCAAACAAACAAAGAAACAAACAAAGTAAACCCAAAAAAAAAAAAAAAAAAAAAAAACCAGAACGAACACCAACCACCAGCAAAATCACAGAACTGCATAGGGGCTTGAACTTGGCGCTTTCCCTATTTTAAACCTTTTAAAGGTTTTTCTACACGGCTAACCCCGGCTGGAAACCCCAAGCCGGGATGCACTCGTGCTTCTCTAAATCCTAATCCTTTCAGAAGTGTCCGCACCTAACAGTCAAAAGAAAAAACAAAACAAAAGCCATAAACTGTTTGAACTTCGCTCCACCAAACACCACACCGCTCAACAGATCACGCTCCAAACGTACCTGTCGCAGACAGCAAGACAACGCCTATGACCCGGAAATGACACAACGGAAGGAGAACAGGAAGCAGGGGGGAGGCCACTGCTTGAATACGCCACCCCAGCTCAATTAATAATTACCAGCTGCGCTCTATCAAGTGACACATCCACCACCTGGGAGCGACACACAACCAGGAAGCACAGAGAAACCAATATTTCTATGCTGCTACACTTCCTTTATCTCTGTTGTGACTGTTAGAATACACCAGGGAACAGACTTCTGTAATTATGGATCTTCTCAGCCTGCTCCTGCGGGTCATCGCCAGTATGTTTTCTGTGGAGGACAATGGGAGAGAAGGACATGTGGAGATTGAGAGTACAGTGACTGTGGTGGGAATTGACCTGGGGACATCCTACTCAAGGTAAGCTTCTTCCACAATTAAAGATCAGTCAATCGGTCAAAATGTATTCGTGTAGCACATTTCATACAACAGTTGCAACTCAATGTACTTTGCACAAAAACCTACTTAAGAAACAGATCATCACTGATATTGAGCACATTTGAATTTGACAGCTTAACTAGATCAACATATGTTCTGAAGTCTTCTGAGCATTGTGTATCAGATAATCTTCCCACAATGCCTTTTTCCCCATTACTCAACGCAGTGTGGGTGTGTTTGAGCATGGCTACGTGGAGATCATCGCCGATGACCAGGGCAGCCGAATCATTCCTGCTTATGTAGCTTTCACTGGAGAAGGGGAGCGTCTGATTGGTGATATCGCCAAGAGCCAGCTCACCTCCAACCCAGAGAACACAGTGTTCAACGTCAAGCGGCTGATTGGCCGAGCTTGGTCTGACCCCAGCGTTCAGCAGGACATCAAATACCTGCCATTCAAGGTGAGCCATCAATGCCTTTGGCGATCACACTACTATTATCTCACATATTTATTTATTTATTATTATTTATTATTCCACCCATTTTTTGGACTGCTACTCCTCCCAGAGTTTTTGCACCACATACACGTGCAATATATCAAATTGAGCGGCTTCGTCGGGAATGGTGTGCTATAACTTTGTGGCAAGTTTCAGTGCACAGTTTTTGAAAAATTCTAGTTTTTGTGGGCAATTTTAAAAGCAAAAAGAGTCGTTCAAAAAGAGTCATTAAAAAAGCAAAAAGATTTGTTCAAAAGAGTCATTCAAAGAGAAGTTCAAAAAGATTCATTGAAAAAGAGTCATTCAAAAAGAGTTGTTCAAAAAGCAAAAAGAGTCGGTCAAAAAGAGTCGTTCAAAAAAAGTTGTACAAAAAGAGTAGTTCAAAAAGAGTCAGTCAAAAAGCAAAAAAAGTCACTCAAAAAGAGTCGTACAAAAAGCAAAGAGTCGTTCAAAAAGTCGTTCAAAAAAAGTTGTTCAAAAAGAGTTGTTCAAAAAGAGTCGGTCAAAAAGTCGTTCAAAAAAGGTCGTTCAAAAAAAATAGTTCAAAAAAAATCATTTAAAGTGTCGTTCAAAAAGAGTGGTTCAGAAAGAGTCCTTGAAAAAGAGTCATTCAAAAAGAGTTGTTCAAAAAGCAAAAAGAGTCGTTCAAAAAAAGTAGTACAAAGAAATTAGTTCAAAAAGAGTCTTTCAAAAAACAGTCATTCAAAAAGAGATGTTCAAAAAGAGTTGTTCAAAAAGCAAAAAGTCGTTCAGTCGTTCAGCCGTTCAAAAACATTTGTTCAAAAAGAGTCGTTAAAAAGGAGTTGATCAAAAAGTCGTTCAAAAGATTCGTTTAAAAAATTCGTTCAAAAGATTTGTTCAAAGGATTCGTTTAAAGAGTCGTTCAAAAAGATTAATTCAAAAGAGTCATCCAAAGGATTCGTTCAAAAGAGTCATTCAAAAAGATTCATTCAAAAGATTCGTTCAAAGAGTCGTTCAATAAGAGTCATTCAAAAAGAGTCGTTCAAAAGATTTGTTTAAAAAATGTGTTCAAAAGATTTATTTAAAAGACTCGTTCAAAAGATTCATTCAAAAGATTCATTTAAAAGATTTTTTCAAAAAAGTCAATCAAAAAGATGTTTGAAAGATTCATTCAAAAGACTCGTTCAAAAGATTTGTTTATAAGATTTATTCAAAAGACTCATTCAAAAGATTCGTTGAAAAAGATTCATTCAAAAAGAGTCATTCAAAAGACTCGGTGAAAAGATTAATTGAAAAAGATTAGTTCAAAAAGAGTCATTCAAATGATTCGTTCTAAAAGATTCGTTCAAAAACTTGTTCAAAAATTTGTACAAAAATATTTGTTCAAAAAGATTCGTGCAACCACCTAGCAACACCCTAGCAACCACCTAGAACACCTTAGAAACCGCCTACCATGAGTAAAACATTGAGATATCAAGTTTTGATGAAGAGTTAATTTAGCTCTGAATATATGTGTCGCAAATCAACTTGTTGCCGTGATGTTATAGCACATACACAGTACTCTGTCTCTGCTCATACTACAGACACTGTTCACTCTGTTCAGCACAAAGTCGACTTTGCATTGGCGGCAACCACACTTCACAATTTCTGCAGGAATTGTCTAGTTTTTATTTAAAGTTTGTACTTTGGTTTGTTATTTTAATTTGGTGGCCTAATATTTTTGGCCTATACTATATATAGTTTAGTATATAATTATCTTTAAAAGAAACATGGAAAAATATTAGATATAATAATCCTTTAAAATCAGACCTGATTTGAACTCTCAGTCTTGTGCTTGTATCTTGTTCCTGTCACTCCAATTCCTCCCATCCAGGTGATAGAAAAGAAGAGCAAGCCTCACATCCAGATGGACATCGGTGGCGGTCAGATAAAGACCTTCGCTCCGGAGGAAATTTCTGCTATGGTCCTCACCAAGATGAAGCAGACAGCAGAGGCGTACCTTGGGAAGAAGGTACTTCATTGGTGGCTCTTTCATTACTCCCAGAAAGAACAGTCTTTCTTGTATTTTGCCCAGCACTTTCATTCTTAAAGGAATTCAGTCCATTTCAATTTCAGCTTGATACAATTACTGTAATTGTGAGTGGATTGTCGCAGTATCAGATATGGTTCCTGCTGCCGAATGTGATTTGTAATGTACAACTGCATCATGCATTATTAGATAGACTGGTTGAAGAAGAGCATGTACAGTAGATTACAGGTTATCTGACAAATGGTAATTTCTTTTGTTAGGATACAAATTGTTGTTTGTCAGATTAGCATAATCCTTCTTGATAATAAATGGACCTCTTCTTGGTGATGCTGCATTTTTGTACTGACGTGCTCCACAGCTGTACGTCACACAGGATAAGAGTCTCTGCTAAGTGAATGTTATGTAATATCATCTACTAAGTAAAAAGCATAACTATTTGGGATGGACAGAGGCAATCCCATGTCTGCTGTTGGTCTTCAGTCCTGTGTTCTGTGTTCTGCTTTATTGTAGGTCACTCATGCTGTGGTCACGGTTCCTGCCTACTTTAACGACGCCCAGCGCCAGGCCACCAAGGACGCGGGCGTGATCGCCGGGCTGAATGAGATAATGATCATCAATGAGCCGTGAGCCTCTTTCCTGGTCCTTCTCACCGAGGCAAACTGCAAGTGCCAAAAGAAGAATTCTGCAGTGTCAAATGCATTAAACCTGGCGCTGAAAACACTCCATAAACCTCTACTGGAGTTACCATCGGATCTACTAGGAGCTTGACATTGATACATTGACTGATTGCAGGCTTTCTGAGAACTTTCAGACATATGAAAATTTATCCAAGCGAAAGGTCTCTAGTTTGAAATGCTGAGCATATTCTGCTACGATTCATTGAAAAAATACGAAAAATAAAGTCCATATTTTGAGGATGAGTATGTTATTGGCAAATGAAAACACAAGTACTTAATCAAATAATATAAGGCATTGCATTCAAGCATATTCTTTGTATTCACTTGAATTCTGGCTAAACATTGCACTGATTCACAAATAGAAAATAAAAATGGGGCCAAATGTAAAAACAAGTACTGAAATAATTGCACTTGAACACATTCGTAACACTCGCTTTAACTAAAGCCCATCAGGGGGTGGAGTGAGGCTCTATATCCTCATCTTTCATCATAGACTAACTTTTAGCTAGCGCATGAGGCAGCTTTTTCTTCTCAAGCATTTCTACTTTCTCGCAGCTCAGTCGATTCATTTCTTCGTCTATCACGTGTGATGCCGCACTAAGCAGTGTCTCGCCCACCCGTGCTGGTGCACGGGGCAGACAAGCTCTTGAATGCCAGTCCTGTCAAGGCAGGGAGATGACCTTTGATTAGCGTTCCGGTATAAAAAGCAAACTCCCTCGTCTTGGAGTAGGCGCCTCTGTGTGAGCACCCGACCGGTTCCTGTGTGGATGGGCTTATGTCCTCCATCGCAGGGCTGTTTTCTGTAACAATCCCACGTCAAACAGGGAGGCTGATCAGGTGTCACCTGTGTCTGTACATGCCCTCTTACGATTTTGGTTGATATCAAAAAGTAGAGCATAGAGGCAAAAAAAACATAATTACCTAGCTTTGTGGCCCCTGCAATGATTTCCCAAAGATAGACTAGCTTAACGGAAGGATATCCCAGACCTAAGTACAACAAACTAAGCTCAAGACAACACTCAAAAGATGGTCTTTTCTCAGCCCTTGAGGACCTTGAGTTGCTGATCCCTGGTCTAGGTGTCTCCAGTTGAGCCACAAGCATTTCTCAAGTGTATAGTTTTGTATCCACATCTAAGAAATTGTCCCTGTACCTCAGGTCCAGTATGGTTGCAATTAAGTAACCCCAATTTTATAAGTTGTATGGCTTGGTGAGTGTTTTGGGATTATAGAATTGGCTCACTGTAAGTAGACATCAGGCAGGTTTGTAGATGTCACTGGATTGTATGGAAATGTAGGTCCATTGTCCCAAAATCGGTGTTACTTATCGACAAATTTCAAACCACTGACCGATGGTCAATGGCCCAAATTTTTGCAATTTTTGCTATCAGCTGACATCAATATTTGCCCAATACATCGGTGCATCCCTTCTTTCAGCAAAACAAACAAATTTAATTTTTATGGTCTCCAAAAGAGCCACCCCACAATTTCATTACTTTCTTGCTTCTCAACAGATCCGCTGCTGCCATCGCTTACAGTGTGGACAAGCAAGTTGACAATAAGAACATCTTGGTGTTTGACCTGGGTGGCGGCACCTTTGATGCATCCCTGTTGAACATTGAGAATGGTGTCTTTGAGGTGGTGGCCACCAATGGGGACACTCGCCTGGGTGGCGAGAACTTCAACCAGCGTGTCATGGAGTATTTCATGAATCTGTATGAGAAGAAGACGGGCAAAGACATACGCAAGGACAACCGCGCCATGCAGAAGCTGTGGCGAGAGGTGGAGAAAGCCAAGCGCACCCTGTCTACACAATATCAGGCTCGCATGGAGATCGAGTCCTTCTTTGAGGGCAAGGACTTCTCTGAGACACTCACACGAGCAAAGTTTGTGGAGCTCAACATGGCAAGTGCTGTTTGAAACCTGTTTAAAAAGGCTGATTAGCTTAAGCCTGCTCTCTGGAGAATTATCAGAAGTTCACCTGACATTTGACATGGAATGTGCACATGCAGTTATAACACAAAATATTTTACAATTTGTGTAGAGTTATAAGCGCTTGCCTACCACCACAGAGACCAGGGTTCAATCGCCAACAGCGGTACTTCCGGCTGGGTCAGACGTTCCTACGAACACAATTGGCAGTGTTCGCGGGTGGGAAGCCGGTCAGGGTATGAGTCCTGATCGTTGCATTAGCGACTCCTACTGGTTGGTCGGGGCGCTTGTTCAGCAGGGAGGGGATCTGGGGGAGATAGCGTGAACCTCTACATGCGTTACGCTCTCCCAGTGAAACTCCTCGCTGTCAGGTGAAAAGAAGCAGCTAGCAACTCCACATGTATCGGAGGCAGGCATGTGGTAGTCTACACCCTCCCCAGACCGACAGAGGATAGCGCATCGACCAGGACTGTGATACACACAGGGAATTGGTATAACGACTAAATTGGGGAGAAAATGGGAGAAAATAGCACAAAAAAAGAATATCTTACAATCTTACATAATTCCCAAACCTTTAAGAGTTGTCCACAGCTAGTATACAAGTTCACCTCTTTCCACAAAGCCTCTAGTGGCCAGGATGCCAGTGTGCTCAGGCCGTCAGTGTTCCTGCAACCAAACTCGTTGGGAGCAATTAGGGGTTAGGTGTCTTGCTCAGGGACACTTTGACATGCCCAGGGCGGGGGATCGAACCAGCAACCCTTCGACTACCAGACAACTGCTCTTACCTCCTGAGCTATGTCACCCCATAAACCCCATGTCAAGATACAGTTGTGATTTATTGTCTTCAACTGTCCGACTGAGAAATAAACACATAAATAGAAAGTGGGGCTAGGCTCCCTCCCTCCTTCCCTTTCTCTCTCGTGCAAACATCCTCATTCCACGCAATATCTGCATACAGGATCTGTTCCGTTCCACCATTAAGTGTGTACAGAAGCTCCTGGAGGACGGTGACATGAAGAAGTCGGACATCGACGAGATCATCCTGGTGGGCGGCTCCACCCGCATCCCCAAGATCCAGCAGCTGGTGAAGGAGTTCTTCAACGGGAAGCAGCCATCCCACGGCGTCAACCCCGACGAGGTTGTGGCCTACGGCGCGGCTGTGTTTGCTGCAGTACTATCCAGCGTCGAGGACACCGGTAGGTGTTCCAAACCGCTGATGGTTTTAGTCTAGACCAGGATAACCCATGCTCCTTCAAAATCATTGATAATCCTCAAATGCAGAAAAAATTTTGAGATATTGAAAACAACAATTGGACAGACGGACTTTGTTACAGTGCTTGCATTCTTTGCTGAGATACTTAGATTTTGCCTTCAGTACATATAAATTGCTATTTATCAATCAGATTTTTATCCTACTGCCATCAGAGAAACATACTCAGAGTGAAGAATCAATATATAGGAAATAACTGCTGATACTCAAGAGAAAGTCACATGATCAGTAATGAAGGCCTGTGATTTCATGTTGGAACGTACGAATAGAACTTTCATTGTTATGGATTACGCAGGTCTGCAGACATACACTCCTGGGCAAAAAAATGGGCCAAGCCCAAAATGGCAAAATATTAAGCTTTTAATGGTCTTAACAACAAATCATTGGTCAGAAAATTAGCAAGAATTAAACAAATGCACTCCTGAGACCTCCTGTGCCACCATTTGCTCGTTTACTTTTGCTGCAGTGAACTGTTTGGGGAAAAGCTAGAAACAGGGAAATTAACTTATATAGTCTTCTTGTACCCAAAGGTAAAATCATGATAGTGATTAAAATGTTTAATGTAAAATTCAAACTAACACATCTGGGTGTACAAAATTTTCCAAAAATATCTTCTGGGATGTTTTTTTTCTTAAAGGATTAGTCATTATTTGGTTATCTGCCACACCTGATACAGCCCATCAAGGGCCTGATAACAAGTTCATAAACGGAATCAGGATCGATCTACAATATGCAGTGTTGTGAGTCACACGGTAAAGGAGTGAGAAAATCTGCTCCAAAAAAAGCAAAATATCAAGCAGGGGTTGCTGTGAGAAACCGCATAGCTGGTCTTTGTCAGGCCAAGAGTAGCTATTCTGAAATTTACAAGACCATAAAGGCAGAGGAAATCCCTATTTCTCTATCAGCTATTAAGAGAATAGGTCAACACTTTGAAACAACAGGTAATGTTGCCAGAATGAAGGGATCTGGAAGGCCCAAAGCCTCATCATGCAGGGATGACCACCTGCTGAAATTTACAGTTCTCAAAGACAGAAAAAAAAGCCTACAAAAACTGTCAGCAGAATTCAAGACCTCAGAAAATAAGACTCTTTCGAGAAGAACAATAACCAGAAGGTTATCTAACGCAGGTTTTGTGTCTAGAAGATGTTAAAAAGCCATTGCTGACATCGAAGACAAGGAATTTTTGGCAGAATATGGAAAGTTTGATTCAGAATGGTTCAGCAGAGTTGTGTGGAGTGATGAATCATGATTTGAGTTGCATTTTGATGCTCCAAAGATCTGGTGAGAAATACAATAGTGAGTGCATCTTTACCACAGTTAAGCATGGAGGAAGAGGTGTCATGGTGTGGGGAGCCTTTTCAGCTGCTGGTACTGGTGAGCTGCTTCACTGTGAAAAGTCAATTAATGCTTTGGAATACAGGAGAATATTGCAGAAAGGCTTGCTTCCCACAAAAAAGTTGAAAAGTTGTTTTCTAAAGAGGAATGATCAGATGTTATTTTTTCAACAAGACAATGCTCCTGCCCACACTGCAAAGACCACCCAAAAGTGGCTTGAGAACAAGTCCATCAGGCTTATGTTTTGGCCTGGTCAGAGTCCAGATTTGAACCCTATAGAGAATATTTGGTCTCACATTAAACACAAACTAACCGGGAAACATTTTTCAACTACTCATCAACTGTTTGAAGCCATCAACATTGAATGGAACAACATTGACTCTTCTTTCTGTAAAAAGCTATCTGCAAGTTTACCCACAAGGCTTAAACATTTAAAGAAATCAAAGGGAAAAGCTATCCCATACTAAGTTACTTTATCTATTTGTTTAATTCTTGCTAATTTCCTGACTAACGATTTGTTGTTAAGACCGTTAAAAGCTTAATATTTTGCCATTTTGGACTTAGCCCATTTTTTTTTAGCCCAGGAGTGTAGTCTGAAGGAGAAATTGTGTATTGAGTTGGGTGGTGTGATCTCTGAATAGGTAGTGTGGTCCTGCTGGATGTATGCCCCCTGACCCTGGGTATTGAGACCGTCGGGGGTGTCATGAACAAGCTTATACCCAGGAACACCGCGTTGCCAGTCACAAAGTCCCAAGTCTTCTCTACAGTCTCTGACAACCAGCTCACTGTCACCATCAATGTCTATGAAGGTGAGCTCCTCTTACAGTTGTGTTTCAGATGCTGAACATCCTTTACAGCCAGAGCGACACACCTTTTTACATAGCATCCTAATTGATAGTGGGGATTTATGAGGCATCATTTATCACTGCTTTAGGATTTTCACGTGGCGTGTGTCCTTTTAATCACTGAATATAATTAGCTTTGCAATTTGCTGTTGGAAATTGGCTTGATTCATAGACATATTATCCCTACAGGCTTCTTGCCAGGCTTAAGGATTGCCTGCAAGTTGCCGTTTAAAAATGGGTTTCACTCCTGAAGCAAAAATGGTCAGTTGCACATTTTACCAGTCTCCATCTCCTTCCTCCGGTCATTCCAGGAGAGCACCCCCAGACTAAAGACAACAACCTGTTAGGCACCTTTGACCTGACAGGGATCCCACCAGCCCCACGCGGGGTCCCCCAGATCGAAGTCACCTTTGTGATCACCATCAATGGGATCCTCAGTGTAACAGCAATAGACAAGGCCATGGGCAACAAGAACGCCATCACTATCAACCAGAACCGGCTGACCCCCAAGGACATCGAGCGCATGGTGAACGACGCGGAGCGCTTCGCCGACGAGGACAGGAAGCTGAAGGAGCGCATCGACGCCCGCAACCTGCTGGAGGGCTACGCCTACTCGCTCAAGCACCAGGCCGGGGACCAGGAGACGCTGGGCGGCAAGAT
This sequence comes from Anguilla pacifica, assembly GCA_039654925.1. Classification (NCBI taxonomy): domain Eukaryota; kingdom Metazoa; phylum Chordata; class Actinopteri; order Anguilliformes; family Anguillidae; genus Anguilla; species Anguilla pacifica. Next base: position 35,954,537 of record CM077297.1, read on the forward strand.
GTCCCAAGAGGACAAGGAGACCCTGGAGAACGTGGTGAATGAGAAGATCGAGTGGCTGGAGTCGCACCAGGACGCCGAGCTGGAGGACTTTCAGGCCCAGAAGAAGGAGCTGGAGGAGGCGGTCAAGCCGATCATTGGAAAGCTCTATGGAGGAGTGGATGGGCTTCCGCCACTGGGGGTGGAGGAGTACGACCATCAGGAAGAGAGGGATGAGCTGTAGGGCCTTCAAAGGACTTTAATCTCCCTTTTTCTCTCTCTGTCTCTCTCCTCTCTGGTACACATTTGACTCGTTATACTGCAGTGGCTTGGGTAAGTATTCAGACCCCTTCACCTCTTCCACATTTTGTTGTGTTATAGACTTAAATTTAAATTGATTTTTTTTCTGCCATCAATCTATACACAATACCCAATAATAGCAAATCAAAAACATGCTTTTTAAAAATGTTTTTACAAATGTATTAACTAAAAACTGAAATATCTCATTTACATAATTTTTCCGACTCTTTATTCAGTCACTTTGGCAGCAGTTACTGCTTTGAGTCTTCTCCACCTTTAGGTATTTATATACCATACCAGGATTTGCAGGTCCTTGCAGATCCTCATACCCACGCGCAGAGAACAAGCCACGGGTGCCTGGACGGCCAAGATGGGTCGCTCAAGCAATGAACACTGCTATCCCCACAGACCAAATCCCTCTCACGTATCCCTTGGACGGCGCGGAGCAAATTCTGCTCTGCCCCAGCAGGGTTGGGCTGCTGGCCACAGTGGGCACTGGCACAGGCCAGATCTGACCCAAGATCACAGTGTTCACTCATGTGGTGCAAAGGGCACCTTTACTGAATGACCTATTCGCCTACTGCAATCAAGTTCAAGACCTTTCAAGGATGATCAAATGAAACAGGCTGCATCTGAGCTCAATTGGACTGTCATAGCAAAGGCCCTGAATACTTATGTAAATTAGGTATTTACATATTTCAATTTTAATACATTTGCAAAATAAATTTTAAAAACATGTTTTCACTTGGTATTTATGGGGTACTGTGTCTAGGCTAATAAAGCCTATAACAACAAAATGTGGAAAAAGTGAAAGGGTTTGAATACTTTCCGAAGCAACTGCATGTTACAGATGGGGGTTGTGGAGGAGACTCGCAGCCTCTGAACCTTCTGCCAATCCCTGTGAATTTAGGAGTTAAAAGGAGAGTATGTGCAAATGTCTTCTCTTCACCTTGAAGTGGAGGTCAATGCCGGCCTAAATTAAGGCTTCCTGCTGCTCATCTTTGAGAACTGGTATGTGGGTGGGGGGTAATAAGCGAAGTAGAAGCTAATTTAGTTAGGTAACTGGATGCTGTTTTGGAGATGTATTAATAAAGTTGCGCAGCGTACCTAACGTCACAACCCAAACTAGGATTTTACCTTGATCTGCCTGGCATATACCAACAACCCTGTGCACCCTATGGACCGCAGACAGATTAGACGTTAATGCAGTTGTGTTTGCCGGTAGCTCACTTCGGTTAGCTAGCTGTAGCTAGGTTCACCCACCTTGAACAGGGGTTCTTGGGCTTGGGCCAACGCAGCTAGCGTTAGCGGCAGGGAAACTGCCCGATAAGCTGCGGCTGAGGTGAAGCTATGCCATCTCGATAGTGGCAGCCTGTCTGGATAGCTCAAAAAAAAAAGAAAAGAAAAGAAAAGAAAAAGACTCGTCGCGCTCAGCCATCCGTGAAGTAACGCAAGCTATCTTATGATCTTAAGGTACTCAGTGTGCGCACATAGCTATGCTGTAGTACGAGTGTGCTGCTGTTGGTTTGGCCGGAATGTGTGAGCAACCAATCATTTCGCCTCACTCAGGTGGACCAGTTGACTGACACTGACAGATGACTACACTAACAGGAAATACAAGCATCGTTACGTAACGAACGACTCATTGTGAAAACTGTTGCCGTGAAACGAAAAAGGAAATAGGGGAAAGCGCTACTCGAACATGCGCCATTTGGAAATAAAAATCTGAAAAAAGCCACTTTGAAATAAAAACCATTACCATTCCTACAAAAGGTACAGAATTCAATTTCTGTCTCATGTCGGTGAACAACTTAGTCAAAGCTATCAGCTGCTTAGTCCCGACATTGTTTTCTACTCCTCAGATATCTTTGATAGAACATGCATAGGCCTATAAGCTGATTGTTTAAAAAAAAAAAAATCTGAAAAAATCAACTTTTTGAGTGAAAAAATGATGCTGTATGTAACAAAACAAAACATAGTAAACTGAAGGTAAACAAGTTCGGGCTTGTACAGGGGTCGAACCCACGACCTTGGCATTATTAGCACAACGCTCTAACCAGCTGAGCTAACTGACCCATGAACAGTGGTGCAAATAGTTGCTGTTAATCGAAGGGTAACTGCGTTCATGCCAACAGGTTGCATGGAAGTTACACAAGGAATTCAAAAGACGCCTTGGAACAAGATGACACATCCTACCAAAATCTGATTTCAAATCACTGGATTCAGAATCCAGAGGGCTGAACGATTCACTGTTGCCCCTGTCCGTTTTTGGAATTTGGTGGAAGCTGTGGATCACTGTTGAAGACAGACAATACCACGGATTCTGGATACGGCTGATTTCAAAATGGTGCTAAAAGAACTGACCATAAACAGGAACGAGACCAAGTCTGTCAGTTTTTCCATAATTTAATAATTTACTTTAAAAAAAGAGTGTAAAAGACATAGATCTCTTTTGCAAAGGAGATCGACCAATAATCAAAATGACAGCAGGTGTATCAAATCCTCAGCCTCTCCTGCCCCTCCTCTTTAGTGTTGATACCATGGCAACAATCCACTTAGCCCCACCCAGACCTCTAAAACCAAATTAACAAGAAACAAAATCCCACTGCAAAAATATAAACAGCTACATAAAAAAAAAAAATCTAACCAGCCAATGAAATGTAGGCCTACTGCTTTCTGAAGTTCGAAAAACGTAGCAGACGGGTGTGTGTATATATACAAACATGCAAAGAATTGTACAAATATCAGGGCTATTTCCAGGAAGGAGATGGAGAAACGTTGAATGGTCGGGTTAGCTTTCCAACCACCACTTAAAATAATGCGTATTAGTTAAATATACAATTTTAATGCTCAAAATACAAACCGCTTTTAAAGTCATTTGCCCATTTCAAGTGTGTCTCGAAGCAGAAGAAGCATATTTGATATCCTTTTTGCTGTATTCACTTCCCACATCTCATACAGTTAAAAATTGCTTAACGACATTTCGTAACAATATCAATACAAAAGTACAGGACAAACTAAAATGCATTATCTTCCGTAATTTAAGAAAAATTTTCCATGTGAAATTTTCCTCTTTTGCGTCTGATTTAAGGACGTACATATTTTTATAGAACATGTTACATACATATGTATATATGGCTGTATAAATACGATGAGAAATTTTAGATAATTTTTCCTGTAAAATGAAATTTTCCATTTCTAATCCCAAGGCAATCATAACGCTTCTTGGAAAAGGCCTTGATTATTTTAAATTTCCATTGTCATTTTAATTAATAAAAATAGTCACAATTCTTTGAAAAAAAGTCAGCTTTACATATACACAAGTCCATGTTTTTTCTTTCAATTTCTCAAAAATCACTCCATCACTTTTGTATCTACAAGAATAAAATGTCCACTTCAAAACAAAAGAGAAAAGTGCCTTTTTTCTGACGCTGACCTGCAGAGGAAGTTCTCTGCCCTCAGAATCACAAAAACCAGGTCCGACAGGAACCGCGCTGCAAAAATGTGACCGGCGAAAAGAAACAGCGCCCCCTTGAGGAGTCTGGAAGAACTGCAGAACGATCACTCTTGAATGGTTAAGCAGAAGATGGGGGGCGGGGGGTGGGGTTCTGATCCTACTTCCTGCTTTGGTCCGTGATGCTGGTGTATCGTAGGTTTTACTTGAGTGTCTGTTGCTATGACGACCCGGAGTGCTGAGCCGCCCGATTGGTGGGTGGGTACTTCAGTTCAAGGCGGGATCGCAGCCCACCGGAGACACAAACCCCGCCTCCTCGTTCCACAGACTGACACCTCTACTGAGTGCCACTGCACCGACCAGCTCAGCTAATGGGGGAAGACAGAAAGCCCGTCTTTGCACACTTTAGACAGGTTTGCCCTTTGCCCACAAAATGGAGGTCAGACCTGTGCAGGCATAGCGGATGGAAGCATCTGCATAATCACTTTTGGCCCTCGCTGGTGAAAAGAGCCTTCTAGGGCATATAAAACAGTGCAGACATCGGCCATCTTCCGGCCCGAAGACCCAGAATGCACCTCGCTTCCTCCACCCCGACCCCCGCTAGCACCTTCACCAGTCCTAACACCCAATTAGCTGCAGCTTCCTTGTTATTCATTTTTTTTCAGAGCCAGTCATTAGCTTGTTGCTGTTATTCATTTTATGTAGTTTAATGCTCATTTGGGTAGGACTATTCTTGCCTGTATCACTCCATTTCATATTTAGCTACGTATAAACTTAGTGGCATCGCCGCCTTTTGAGCATATCTGAAAAACAACTCGCAGGAAAAGGCACTTTGACAGCCCACAAACACGGATTTCCTCATAAAATCACACGCGGCAGCGAAAACTACATTTCCCATCCTTTATAACATCTGTTGTAAGACAGTCCAGTTCTGAGAGAACTGGACTGCCACCACCACCTTGGTTTTAATTCAAAATGTACCTGGCTTTTTCGCAACATGACACTTTAAAACAAATGACAGTATCACCGTACATTACGACAGTATTACTGTTCAACTAAGCATTAGCTTATATTTTTTTTTTTAAAAAAAAGCTTCATGTAACATTCTCTGAAGGAAGTCACAGCATTTGAAAATTAATGCCACAGGAAGTGCATATCGTGGTCCTTTCTCCAGGTAGCTGATTTACGCTGATTTGTGTGTTACACCATCCGAGTGAACGCATGTACCTGCATGTACTTCCTCAATAAATAAGATACATTTTTCTCTGCACGACTGACTCCCACTGTTTTGTGCAAGGGCAAACTGGCACCAGAACGCAATTAAACGGTCTTAAAATTTTGGGAACGCCCCCTTAGACAGGGTGACAGGACGGCTCCTCCCCCTGAAACCCAAAAGAGGAAGGGGAAGTGATGCGTTAGGGACAGGAAACTCTCCATCTTTCAGCTGAGGAGGCGGGGTCTGTGGTTGACCAGAGCACCGTGAGAGGTCAACAGGTGAAGAGCTGGGGCGTGGACCCCACCCCCGTGCCCCGCCCCACTGTGCTGCAGATGCCCCGCCCCCTGACAGAGAACGCTACGGGCGGAGTCAGGTCCCGCCCCGCCTACAGCATGTTGAGGATGGCGTTGTACATCTGCGTGAGGACGACCAAATGCACCGGGAGGCAGGAGCGGCGGTCGTGAGACGCAGGGCTGCAGGTCAGCCAGGAGAGGGCGTTGTACTGCTCCAGCACAAACCTGCGGGAGGGAGGGAGGAGGGGGGAGGGAGGGAGGGAGGGTGTGAGTCCACACCAGCGGCTTCTGTCACATGCTTACACACACGCACTCATACAGTACACACACACACGCATGCACGGACACACACGCACACACACACACACACACACACACACACACACAGTGTGAGGCTACATAAAGAGCTGTACAGGATGTCCCACCTGAGCACGTCGGACGTGGTCTTGGAGTCCAGGGGGTGGGGACTCCTCTGGGAGGTCTTGCTGGAGAGGAGCTCGTCTGATTGGGCGATGGATATGTGATGATGCAGGGAGGCCTTGGGGGGGAAGGGGGGGGTGTAGAGGGGGCAGATGAGAGTGCCTGTTTTATTCATAGCCTTCAGCACTGTACATCAACTGGACACTCAAAATGACCACTCAATCACTACAGATATAAATAACGGTGGTGTCAGTGTGCTTTACGGGTGAAGGAGCTAGGCTTCTAACCGACAGTTTGCAGGCTCGATTCCAAAATGAGGCATAGCATGGGGCTTCATACTACAATATCAGTAGCAGTAAAGCTGTTTGGGGTCTCACGCATATTTAAACTACATTGTGATATGCTAAAAGTCTGAAGAATTAATTATTAGTGGGGCGGTATGTGGGGTGGGGGGGGGTGTCCCCCTACCTTCCGGAAGTGCGGGCACTGGTCCTGAGTCTGCAGAGGAGCGGGGTTAATGTTGGAGGAGGGGGTTAGTGTGGGGCGGGGGGTCAGTGTTGGGGGAGGGGCTTAGTGTGGGGCGGGGGGTCAGTGTTGGGGGAGGGCGGGTACCTTGAGGAAGAGCGGGCACTGGTTCTGAGCCTGCGGGCAGGAGGGGGGTTAATGTTGGGGGAGGGGCTTAGTGTTGGGGGAGGGGGTTAGTGTGGGGCGGGGGGTTAATGTTGGGGGAGGGGCTTAGTGTTGGGGGAGGGGGTTAGTGTGGGGCAGGGGGTTAGTGTTGGGGGAGGGGCTTAGTGTTGGGGGAGGGGGTTAGTGTGGGGCAGGGGGTTAGTGTTGGGGGAGGGGGTCAGTGTGGGGCGGGGGGGTCAGTGTTGGGGGAGGGGGTCAGTGTGGGGCGGGGGGTTAGTGTTGAGGGAGGGGGTTAGTGTGGGGCGGGGGGTTAGTGTTGGGGGAGGGGGTTAGTGTGGGGCGGGGGGTCAGTGTTGGGGGAGGGGGTTAGTGTGGGGCGGGGGGTCAGTGTTGGGGGAGGGGGTTAGTGTGGGGCGGGGGGTCAGTGTTGGGGGAGGGCGGGTACCTTGAGGAAGAGTGGGCACTGGTTCTGAGCCTGAGGGCGGGAGGGGCTTAGTGTTGGGGGAGGGGGTTAGTGTGGGGCAGGGGGTTAATGTTGGGGGAGGGGCTTAGTGTTGGGGGAGGGGGTTAGTGTGGGGCGGGGGGTCAGTGTTGGGGGAGGGCGGGTACCTTGAGGAAGAGTGGGCACTGGTTCTGAGCCTGAGGGCAGGAGGGGGGTTAATGTTGGGGGAGGGGCTTAGTGTTGGGGGAGGGGGTTAGTGTGGGGCAGGGGGTTAGTGTTGGGGGAGGGGGTTAGTGTGGGGCGGGGGGTTAGTGTTGGGGGAGGGCGGGTACCTTGAGGAAGAGTGGGCACTGGTTCTGAGCCTGAGGGCAGGAGGGGGGTTAATGTTGGGGGAGGGGCTTAGTGTTGGGGGAGGGGGTTAGTGTGGGGCAGGGGGTCAGTGTTGGGGGAGGGGCTTAGTGTGGGGCGGGGGGTCAGTGTTGGGGGAGGGGCTTAGTGTGGGGTGGAGGGTCAGTGTTGGGGGAGGGCGGGTACCTTGAGGAAGAGCGGGCACTGGTTCTGAGCCTGCGGGCAGGAGGCCCAGAACCAGTGGGGCAGGCCGTCGGCCCGGGCGGTGGAGACATAGTACCCCAGAGCCAGGGGCTGCTGCTTCAGCTCCTCTGGCGCCTCCCTGGAGAGCAGCCTCTCCCCCTGACCCTGAGAGAGAGGGAGGGGGAGGGGGAGGGAGAGGGAGAGGGAGGGAGGGAGAGAGAGAGAGAGGGAGGGAGGGGAGAGGGAGAGAGAGAGAGGAGGAGAGAGAGAGACATGCCTTCGTCACCCACAGCAATCTTTTGTCATCTGGTGGACTGCATTTCCCAAGGTGCTGTTGGGTCCGTTCAACCAAATGGGGCCCAAAACCATGTTGAGTAACTTTACACTGGTATTTCCATAGTTTTGTTCACTACCTGTAGGTTTGGTAAAATGGTTGTAAAGGGTGTGTTTCTTGAGGGTGTTACTCTGCAACACACACACACACACACACGCACACACACACGCACGCACACACGCCTCTTACAGCTGTGTCCCCTCCAGTACTCACCCTGTTGTGGGGAAAGTGGGACGTCCCGCCCATGCCGCCGGGGGACCCAGGGGAGGGGACGGGGGAGGTGTTGGGGGAGGGGTGCAGGTTCGTGATCAGCATCATGTCGTGCCCGATGTCGTTCTCCAGCTCGTCCGGAAAGGGCAAGTCGAACATGTCGTCTGGAGGCGGCAGAGAGGCAAGTTATAGCACAGTCAGAACACTAGCGCCACACACTGCCTCCCTCTGCTGGCAGAACCTGGTACTGCACATAACGCACACAAGAGGGAGATGGTTTCTCATTACAGTAGGTTATGGGCCTGCAGTCCTGGTCCTGGAGAGCCACGAGCTCTGCTGGTCTTTGCTTTCACCTTAAAAATCAGCACCCGATTGAGACCCAAGTAACCAGGTGACGTGACTTAACTGTGTAATCAACTCGTCTAATTGATTCATGAAGTGCAGAGTCCTGTGGCTCTCCAGGACCAGAGCTGCTGATCCATGCGGCTGATCCTCAGTTAGGAACAGACCGATAAATCAAAAGGGTATGAAACTTCCAATGAGAAGCCTTTTTCTAAAATAAAAGCGCGGTTTGGCCCCGTACCCGGGTTATCCTCCGTGGGGTAGGTGCCGGGGGCCACCTGGGTGGTGGCGGAGATGGGGAAGACCAGGATGTGGGTGCAGGAGGCGTCCTGCGGCGTGTTGAGCTGCGACGTCTGCAGGTTTAACGCCGTGCTGCGGCCGAACACCGAGCCCATGGTCACCGCGTCTGTGAGGCGCGCGCACGCACACACACACACACACGCACACATACACGCACACACACACACACACACGCACGCACACACACATACACACACAGACACACGCACACACGCACACGCACACGCACACGCACACGCACACGCACACGCACACACGCACGCACGCACGCACGCACGCACGCACGCACGCACACGGGAGAGCAGGTATGAGTGCCACTCATGTACTGCCACTGTGGTTTAAATGGTAACAGAGTGTTCTGACTGAGTTCTGTGCTTACAGTGTGTATACAGCATGGTGTCAGTGTGCTTACAGTGTGTATACAGCATGGTGTCAGTGTGCTTACAGTGTGTATACAGCATGGTGTCAGTGTGCTTACAGTGTGGTTACAGCATGGTGTCAGTGTGCTTACAGTGTGTATACAGCATGGTGTCAGTGTGCTTACAGTGTGTATACAGCATGGTGTCAGTGTGCTTACAGTGTGTATACAGCATGGTGTCAGTGTGCTTACAGTGTGTATACAGCATGGTAGCAGTGTGCGTACATTGTGGGGACAGTGTGGTGTCAGTGTGCTTACATTGTGGGGACAGTGTGGTGTCAGTGTGTGTACATTGTGGGGACAGTGTGGTGTCAGTGTGTGTACATTGTGGGGACAGTGTGGTGTCAGTGTGTTTTACCTGGCATAACCACGAAGGAGCCCTGTGGCTCCATGGCAACCAGGCAGGCGCTGAGGATGGAGGGCGAGTCGCTGGCGGAGATCCCGCACATCCGACACGCCTCCCGCAGCTGCCTGCTGATGGACTGCAGAGAGTGCTCCCCCAGGAGAACACTCCAGTCTGGAGGGAGGGAGAGAGAGGGAGGGAGGGAGGAGGATGAAGGGAGGGACGGAGAGAGGGACAGGGAGGAAGGGTCGGAGAGAGGGACACAAAGGGGGGGGGAGAGCGACAGACGGAGAGCGAGGGAGGGAGAGATGAAGGGAGGGATGGACAGAGAAGGAGAGAGGGACAGAGAAGGAGAGAGGGATGAAGGGATGGACAGAGAGGGAGAGAGGGAAAGGGAAACAGGGGAGAGAAAGAAAGGGGGGTTGGAGATGAAGAGAAAGGAAAGATCATTCATTATATTTCTGACAACGTGCACAGCCAGAGTATGTGGGAGATACCAGATCAGAGACTACAGCCAGAGAGCATATGGAGATACCGCCTCATTCTACAGCCAGAGAGCATATGGAGATACCACCTCACCCTACAGCCAGAGAGCATATGGAGATACCGCTTCATTCTGTAGCCAGAGAGCCAGTGGCTTCTCACTCACTATCTACAGCACTGTAATCTGCAACACTGATAAAGGGTCCAATGGATACAAAAAACCAGTTAGACATGGCCATACCCTTCAGCTCCCCGTGTCCCAGGCGCCCCAGCCGGCCAATCACAATCCTCCAAGGCAGCGATGTCATCTGGATGATTCCAACACACCACTCCCACACCTTCTGCAGCCCCATCTTCCGCGGAGAGACCTTCGGCCTGCGAGCTCTGCGGAGACGAGAGGAGCAGGAAAGAAACGGGAAAGAGAACAGAGGTGGAGAAGGAGGGGTGAAGAACGAGTGAGGAGAGGAAAGAAAGGAGAGAAGGAGGGAGAGGGAAATAAGAGATTTAGAATGTGTTTGCTGTAAAGGTCCACAGCAGTTGACCTGTAAAAGATATATTGATGACCAACAGTGTTACAGAAGGACAGACATCTCACAGTCCTGGAGGAGCTAAACTGTGTGCACCCAACGTAGTACAGCTGGAACTGGGTTCAAAGGTCATTACAATTCCCAAATCCAGGAGCCTTCAGGGCGGTGACAGAAAGACTAACCAGGTGCTCCCCCCCCCCCCCCCCCAGTCCGCTCTACCTGTTGGGCACGTCCACGTTGATGATGCAGGTCTCCAGCAGCTCCCCCTGCTGGTCGGTGCAGGACACCAGGATCCAGCGCTGGTCGTGGGACAGGCAGTACCCCAGGAACAGCACGCCGTAGCGGGCCACGCCCTCTCCGCAGGCCTCGCCCACGTCCAGCTGCTTGCTGCGCGTGGGGCCCAGGATGAAGGGCGGGGCGTAGAGAGGCAGAGGGGCAGCGCGCTGGGGGGGTGGGGAGGGGGGGGGGTCATGATTTGAGATAATACTGACACGTGTCACTGCGACGTTTACACTGGTGTTAAGAGCATAGGCATTAAAAATGACAGCTGTGAATAAAAAGAGTGACAGAGAGACGAGCGACAGGGAATGAAGAAACAGGAGAGAGAGAGGAGAGAGAGTCGGAGAGTAGGAGAAAGATCTTAAATATTTGTGCTGATTTAACATTAGCATTGTTATTGTTATTGTGTGGTTTTGATTTCTGATGCTTTGGCAGCATTTACATACGTATTTCCTGCCAATAAAGCTACTTGAATTTGAATTTGAGAGAGAGAGAGAGAGAGAGAGAGAGAGAGAGACAGACAGACAGATAGAGAGAGGGAGAGACAGAGAGAGACAGAGACAGAGAGAGAGAGAGAGAGAGACAGAGAGAGAGAGAGACAGAGAGAGCGAGAGAGACAGAGAGAGAGAGAGAGAGAGAGACAGAGAGAGCGAGAGAGACAGAGAGAGAGAGAGACAGAGAGAGCGAGAGAGACAGAGAGAGCGAGAGAGACAGAGAGAGAGAGAGAGACAGAGAGAGAGAGAGAGAGAGACAGAGAGAGCGAGAGAGACAGAGAGAGAGAGAGAGAGAGAGAGAGACAGAGACACAAAAAGATACAGAGAGCGAGAGAGACAGAGAGACACAGAGACAGACAGAGAGAGAGAGAGAGAGTTTGGAGTTTCTGAAGAGTGACACACTAATGATGAGCTCTTAAAAATGTTATCTTTTAACTAAGTAATTGATGAGACAAAATAAATATTTAACAACAGAATACCTCAGAAAAGAACACTGAACAAGTGCAGAACAGCAAAATTACTATAAAACTGGAAAAACCAGGCAAGAACATAATATAAAACCAAATTAGCATAAATTAGCAAGCAAAGATTAGTAAGCAAAGCTAACTGGACTGGAAAGCTGAAAAGAAAAGAAAAGAAAAGAAAAGAAAAAAAATAAAAACAGAACAAAACAAGAACACAGAACATAGAAGGTAGGCCTGAACTATATTATCAATAAATACCACAGTAAACAATATAGTAGCTAAACAAACAAAAGGCTAAACAAAAAAAAAAAAAGTTAGCTAGCAAGCTAACCAACATTAGCCAAACGTCAGTTAAAAAAGTTGAAGAAAGTGACAGTTGGAGTGCCTCCACACTGTAACAATTTTTGGTTACCATGGCAACGGTTACCATGGTAACGGAGCAGCCTGCAGGCAGCAGCACAGAGATTCAGTACCCTGCAGAAGTCACAAATGCTCAGACCAGGAAGCAGTATAAACTTTCTGTACTGAAGAACAGCCCTGAGTCCCTGCACTGTGACTATGCTTACACAGAGGATAGGAAGATCAAAAACAACTTGATCTTCCACACAGAGCACCCAACAGCCTGGCACACAGCTCTGTGTAAGCACTTTAAAAATATTTAAAAAAGAGGCATCTGCCATGGGAGACAGATCGTTATTGGGGATCAATCAGATGACAGCCCCACAATATTAACCATCAACATATACCACAATGGGACAGTGTTAGTTCAAGGCAGTGAGGCCAGCTTGGACTCCTTTGAGGAGATATTTTTATTTGTGAAAGAGGAGGCAGACAAAATTAAGGGAACCCCTGAACTTATCAGCCCTGACCCCAATGATTCCCCAACCACCAACAGCACTGTCCACCTAACCCAACCTCCCAATACACCTCCTGTGCCTGCCAACGCCAGCCCAGTACGGAGCCCAAAGTACATGGCGCAAATGCGGGAGACCCTGGCCCTACTGGAGCAGGACTTCACAGAATTTAAAGAATTCACCATGGCCCACCTGTGTGAACACAGCCTCTCCCAGGAGCTACGGGATGAGGTGTGCCAGATGAAGAGAGAATGCAGGATGGCAGTGAGTGAGGCAATGGCTGAATTAAAAGAGCTGCAGCAGGACAATGAAGCTCTTAGAATGCAGCTGGCCAGCCTTAAAGAAGACATGAAGCACAGGGACAATGTGCACAACATGGAGCTGCAGGACTTAAAAGAGCAGCTCCACAGGTACACACACAGCACAGCCCTCCCCGACACACACACGCTCCCGGACACACAGCCCCTCCCCATAACACAATCCCCTGCTGACACACACACACACCCTAACACAACCACAAACCTTACATTACAGCCCCTCACTGACACACAGCCCCTCACTGACGCACAGCCCCTCACTGACGCACAAACACATACTGAGACACACACACAACCTCCTACTGACACACAGCCCCTTACAGACACACAGACAAAGCACCCCAATGCCGAGGTGGTCCTATTAATGGACTCCAATGGGAAGTACCTAGACACACAGAGGATGTTCCCAGGCCGGCGGGTCAGCGCACTGCGCTGTGTGAGCACAGGACAGGCCCTGCAGCTGCTGAAGAGGGACACACTGGGGAGCCCGGCCTGCATCGTGATACACACCGGCACCAACGACCTGCGAGCTCTGCAGCAGCACACCGCCCGCACCGTGAGGAAGGTGGCAGTGAGGGCCACACAGGAGTTCCCCGACTCCAGAGTGGTGGTCTCCACACTGCTGCCCCGAGCAGACACACCCCCACACATCATTGCAGCAATCAATGCCGAGATCACCAGAGGATGTGCCACCCTACCCAGTGTACACCTGGTACACCACCCTGCCCTGGGCCCTTGGCACCTGCATGACGCTGTGCACCTGAACAGACCAGGAGTCAGGATCTTCGCCAAGTCCCTAAAGGACATCGCCCTGGGCCGCAGCCCCGCCAGCACTCCCCACCTCCTGCCCAGCAGAGCCCCATACAGCAGGAGGCCACAGCCCCACCAGCACTCCCCACCCCCCCACCTCCCCCCCAGCAGAGCCCAGTACAGCAGGAGGCCCCCCCTTCTCCCAGCCCCACCTCACCAGCGCAGCAACATGTGGGTACCTGCTGCCCATCAGCGCCCCGCCCAGCCCAACCACCCCAGGCTCCCCATCCACAGGCCCAGAGCCCACCAGGAGCAGCAGCTCAGCTATGCTGCAGTCCTGAGCCAGCCAACCTGCCGACACCCTCCGCCCCCTGCCCCCACCCCTGCCCCCGGCCTTGCCCCCACCACCACCGAGCTGGGAGAGATTAAGAGCCTCCTCAGCCTCCTCTGCAGCAAACTGATGGGTTAAAGGTCACCAGAGCGGGTAGGAGGGACACTTACCGTCCCAAAATAATAATAATAATAATAATAGAAAATAAAAATTACATGTGCTAAACAGAAAAAGAAAGGATAATTCTGTTGTTATATATATATTTCTTGTTTCACTTTTAATAGTTTAAATTAAATATTAAATCCCTCTCAATCAGTTTGTGGAATGTCCAGGGTATGTACTCCTCGACCTTTGGGCTCAAGAGCACAAACCCCGAATTTATCAATAATGTAAATAGTTATGATGTCATTGTTTTGCTAGAAACATGGTGTCGTTTGGAAGCACTGACTCACTGTCCCTCAGGTTACAGGGAAATCATACTACCATCATTAAAATTAGACCATATCAAGCACGGCAGAGACTCTGGGGGAATCATAATATGGCTTAAAGAAGACCTGGCACCCGATATCACCCCAATAAAACAAGGACCAACACATATATGGCTGAAGATTAAAAAGGGAATAGTCATGTGTGATCCTGATGTTTACCTGTGTGCGGCCTACACTCCCCCTACTGAATCACCTTATTACGATGAAAATTTTTTCCACACCCTCCACACAGAAATCAGCCATTTCCAGGCCCAGGGACATGTGCTACTGTGTGGAGATTTAAATGCAAGGACAGGAATAGAGTCTGATTGTATTAGCAATAATGGAAATAGCCACATATTTGGACATACCCCTCTAAATCTTATACCAAATGTAACACAGAGAAATAACCCTGACCGTGCTGTAAACAAAAATGGTAGGGAGTTAGTGCATCTCTGTCGAGCCTTAGGCCTGTACATTCTTAATGGCAGGATCAGAGGGGACTCTTTAGGAAGGTTTACTTACTGCTCAGCTCTTGGGACTAGTGTAGTCGACTATGCCATCACTGACATGGACCCCTCTTTCATCAGTGCATTCACTGTTAGACCACAAACCCCATTTTCAGACCACTGTCAAATCAATGTGTACCTGAAAAGAATTGGACAACCCAAGAACACTGAAACACAGCCCTCTAAGCTGTATAATCTTAATCAAACATACAGATGGGCTGCAAACAGCATGGAAGAATTTACCAAAGCAATCGATTCCACTGAAATAACTAACCATATTAACAGTTTCATTTTAACATCATTTAAACCTGACCAAAGTGGTGTAAATCTAGCAGCTAAAATGATAAATGAAATCTTCCATCAATCAGCACTTAAAGCTAACCTCAAAAAAACTAACAAGAGAATAAATCAGAAACAAAATCTTGAAGAAAAATGGTTTGATGATGAATGTAAATCTACTAGAAAAAAACTAAGAAAACTATCAAATTTGAAACATCATCAGCCACAAAACCCTGACCTGCGCCTCAAATATTGTGAAATCGTTTCATTATATAAACAAATGTTAAAACAAAAAAAACAAAAACAAATTCATGAAACTCTAAAAGAGATGGAAGATTCCATGAACCAAAATCAGTTCTGGGAAAAATGGAATAACTTAAGTAACAAAACACCTGAAGAATTAGCCATCCAAAATTGTGAAATTTGGAAAAACCATTTTAAAAACCTATATACAGAATTCTCTCAGGATGATCTCAATTTGGAACAAAAACTACTTCAAGAAAAACTAAAGATACTTGAATCAACAATCAAGGACAACCAGAATCCCCTGGACAACCAAATTACTCTAAAAGAACTAAATGAAAAAATCCAAAAACTCAAATCTAAAAAAGCTTGTGGCCCTGACAGCATCAGAACAGAAATGCTTAAATACAGCACCCCTGAGCTGCAGAAGGCCTTACTTAAGTTATTCAACCTAATATTACAAACAGGCTGCTTCCCTGAGATCTGGAGCCAAGGGCTTATATCCCCAATCTACAAGAGTGGAGATAAATTCGACCCCAATAACTACCGAGGCATTTGTGTGAGCAGTAATCTGGGGAAGGTTTTCTGCAGTATTCTTAACGCCCGAATACAAGCCTTCCTTACCGAACACAATGTCTTGAGTAAGAGTCAGATTGGCTTTCTTCCAAAACACCGCACAACTGACCATATTTACACCCTACACACCCTAATCAACAAACATGTATACCAAAAAAATAAAGGAAAAATCTTTGCATGCTTCATTGACTTCAAAAAAGCATTCGATTCAATCTGGCACGAGGGCCTATATTATAAAATTCTACAAAGTGGTGTAGGGGGTAAAGTGTATGACATAATTAAATCAATATACGTAAAAAACAAGTGCGGAATAAAACTTGGCAAAAAAAGAACTGATTTCTTCACGCAGGGGCGTGGGGTGAGGCAGGGCTGCAGTTTGAGTCCAACATTGTTCAATATTTATATCAATGAATTAGCGGTGTTACTGGAACAATCTTCAGCTCCTGGCCTCACCCTAAACAACACAGATGTTAAATTCTTGCTCTATGCAGATGACCTGGTCCTGCTGTCACCCACTAAACAAGGATTACAGCAGAACCTGGATCTGCTAGAGCAATACTGTCAGAACTGGGCACTGACAGTAAATTTGAAAAAGACAAAGATTATGATCTTCCAAAAAAAGCCCAGATCTCAGGAAAACAGATACCCCTTTACTCTAGGAAACACCGTCCTAGAACACACACTAAGCTACGATTACCTAGGGCTAAAAATTAGTGCGTCAGGGAGCTTTGGCCTAGCAGTGAATGCATTAAAAGAAAAAGCCCGCAGGGCTTTTTATGCGATTAAAAGGAGATTCCATAAAATAAATATTCCCATTAGAATCTGGTTAAAAATCTTTGACTGTGTCATCCAGCCTATCATGCTGTATGGAAGCGAAATATGGGGTCCACTCAGTCAGCAAGACTACACCAAGTGGGAGAAACATCCAGCTGAAACCCTGCATGCAGAATTCTGTAAAAACATACTAAAAGTACATAGAAATGCCCCTAACAATGCGTGCAGGGCTGAATTAGGCAGATTTCCGACTCTCATTCAAATTCAAAAAAGGGCATTAAATTTTATTGAACACCTAAAAATGAGTCCAACAGACTCCTTACAATTCTTGGCACTCCAAACCCAAGAGCTCAGCCCAGGAAAGTATCCCCTCAGTCAGCTGGTTCTGAACCTCTCTAGACTAACATTAACACATACTAATGTAAACCAGCTTCAGACCAGCACTGCTTCACAACAGCCCATTAGAGTCAACCAAATTATAAAACACATCAAAAGCTCCTATCTGGACCATTGGAACAAAGAAACACAATCCCAAAATAAACTGAATTGTTATCGGGCCCTAAATAGAAAATACACACAGGCAGAGTATCTCTCCTCTGTCAGAGATACAAAGCAGAGACGGATCCTGACCAAGTACAGGCTCAGTGACCACACGCTTGCAATTGAAATAGGCAGATACAAAAACTCATGGGTACCAAAAGAAGAGCGAATATGTGGTCACTGCAAGACAGGGGAGGTGGAAACAGAGATGCACTTCCTCCTTATTTGCACAAAATATTTACAAATTAGAAAAAAATATTTCCAAAAATTATCCCAAATTATAAATAATTTTAATTACAAATCAAAAGAAGAAAAATGTGCAATCCTTTTAGGGGAAGGATCAACAGCCCCAATTGCGGCACAATTCATTTCAGCCTGCCATAACCTGAGGGACAGTGAGTGACCACCCACCCCATATAAACATTGTACATATTTATTGATTTACTTCTGTTGCTGTTGTTGTATATGTTGTTATTTGTATATATTGTTTTATTTACCATTATTATTTTAATATTATTATTATTTTACCTATTATATATGTATGCTTTGGCAATAAGTACGTTTGTATTTCATGCCAATAAAGCAATTGAAATTGAAAATTGAAATTGAATTGAGAGAGAGAGAGGGAGAGACAGACAGGCAGATAGAGATAGAGAAAGAGAGAGACAGAGACAGACAGACAGAGAGAGAGAGAGACAGAGAGGGAGAGACAGAGAGAGAGAGACAGAGACAGAGACAGACAGAGAGGGGGCAGGACTCACCTCCGGGTTCCTGAAGTGCGCCTCGGTGGAGGAGGCGGGGCCGAAGCCGGTCAGGGACTTGATGTGCGTGCGCAGGGGCAGTGGGCGGCGGCTGTGCGAGTAGGCGGAGAAAGCCAGCGAGCGCAGGTGCTGCAGGTACAGCGGGCCGCCCCCGCCGGCAGGCTGCAGCAGGTACTGACAGGGCACCACCTGGGGACACGCCCACACCAACACCGTCACACCTCCATCACGGCCTGCTCATCATGAGCATCTCCATCTCCCACTCAGTATTCCCATTTATCTACTGAGTATTCCCATTTACCTACTCATCATTCCCATTTATCCACTCACTATTCCCACTTACCTACTCATTATTCCCATCTATCTACTCACTATTCCCATTTATCACATTTATCTACTCACTATTCCCATTTATCTACTCATTATTCTCATTTACCTACTCATTATTCTCATTTATCTACACATTATTCCCATTTATCTACTCACTATTCCAATTTATCTACTCGTTATTCCCATTTATCTACTTGTTATTCCCATTTATCACATTTATCTACTCATTATTCCCATTTACCTACTCATTATTCTCATTTATCCACTCATTATTCCCATTTATCTACTAATTATTCCCATTTATCTACTCATTATTCCCCATTTATCTACTCATTATTCCCATTTATCTACTCATTTTTCCCCATTTATCTACTCATTTTTTCCACTTATCTACTCATTATTCCTATTTATGTACTCATTACTCACTACATGGAATTGACGGATAGCAGGTGTGGGTGGAGAGGGGGGCGTTACCTGGAGGGCGAGGGCCGGCTGGAGGTTCTCGGGGAGGGCGCGGAGCAGTTCGGTGAAACAGCGAAGAAGACCCAGGAGCCAGACGCTGGCAGGCTCCGCCTCCTCGTCCTCCTGGTCGCCGCCGGCGCACAGGAAGGGGTCCACCACGTACAGCACGATGGCGGGGGGGTGGGCGTGGCTGTCCGCAGACTCCGCCACCGTGGGGATTCCGATGCGCTCCCGGTCCGCTGAGCTGAGGGGGGGAGGGCGGGGGCAAGAAGGAGATTGGGGGGGGGGGGGGGTTCCCCTTAAATACCCACAATGCACTTCAGCACTGCACAGCACTGTGAGATCTGTCATGGGTCCAAACCAAGTTTTTACACAGACATTTACATTTGAATCATTTATGCCACTTTTCTCATGCATTCTGGCATGCATTTACTGCCCCCTGCTGGAGTTTATCAGTAACTGCAATGAATAAACTGCAGAAAGCAGAATCTCCAGCAACGGATCTCTGTAAATAGGAGCTAAGAGCCTAATTTACACAGAATAACAAAACTGGAAAATTAAATTCCACAGAACAATGTTCCTTACACTGGCAGTCCATATTGGGTTAACAAATCATAAATGTTTTAATGAGAGTGACCAAAGTTCATAATGTTTTATGCTTCTGTGAATGAGTTCTGCAGAAAAAGCAGTAAAAGTTTACACAGGGCTCTAAATTCTGGCCTTCGGCTAAAATCGATCAAAGCCGCAGTCTTGTCACATGACTTGGCGATAAGCACGCGCGCGGTTGACCGCGGAGCTGTGCGCCCCTACCTCTCGGCGCCCTCTGCGGGCAGGGCGGGGGGCGGCGTCGCGTTGGCGGGGGTCTTGGACTCGGCGGCGCCCCCCTGCGCCGCGTCGGCCCCGCCTGGCGTGGCCCCCCCGGGCGTGGGCGTGCT
The DNA here is from genome assembly GCA_039654925.1 of Anguilla pacifica. Lineage (NCBI taxonomy): Eukaryota > Metazoa > Chordata > Actinopteri > Anguilliformes > Anguillidae > Anguilla > Anguilla pacifica. The sequence continues at coordinate 35,974,121 of CM077297.1, forward strand.
GACCGAGCCCACGGAGGGCGTGGCTCCGTCGGGGGGCGCGGCGGCGGCGGGGGCGGCGCCCTGGGGCGGGGCGGCGGGCGTGGCCGTGGGCGCGGGGGGCGGCGGCGTCGGCTGGGGTTTGGGGGGCAGGAGCAGGCTGCTGTCCAGGGTGAGAGATGCCAGCTGAGGAGCTAAAGCACAGTAAACGCACGCTCTGATTGGCTGGGACCCTGGTACTGGCTTTCTCTGCGTACGCATCACACGCATTACCAAGCGCATCACACTAAAGATGTAAGAAGCAGGAGCGCAGGAGAAAATGCTTCAGACAGGGAACTGAGGTACTGACAGACAGCCAGACAAACAGTCAAACAGTCGGTCACACAGACAGCCAGACAAACAGACAACAGCCAGACAAATAGTCAAACAGTCGGTCACACAGACAGCCAGACAAACAGACGACAGTCAGACAAACAGTCAAACAGTCACTCACATCGACAAACAACCAGACAAAGTCAAAACAGTCAGTCACACAGTCAAAACAGTAAGTCTCACAGACAGCCAGACAAACAGTCAAAACAATCAGTTACACAGTCAGCTAAACAAACAGACGGACAGCCAGCCAGTTAGACAGTCTCAAGGACAGACAGCCAGGCAGTCAGTCTCACAGACAGGCAGCCAGACAGTCAAAACAGTCACAGTCAGCCAGACAGATAGACAGACAGACAATCAGTCAGTCAGTCAAACAGACAGCCAGCCAGACTCACCCAGCAGCTGCTGGCAGGTGTGGGCGTAGAGCTTCAGTTTGGCCAGATTGTCCTCCTGGTTGCTCCCGGCCCAGGGTTCGGTAAACCACTGGTCCACCAGGTCCTCCACCAGGTCCTGCGGCTCCACGCCGCCCACCCGAAAAATGCCGTCCCGGGACACCTTGGCCAGGGGGCGGTGTTTCCCCAGCCGGCAGGTCTGGGACAGAGAGAGGGAGGGGGGAGGGGGTAAAGGACCCAACCGCTGGCCAGAGTGCCAAAAAATGTGCCTGACTTAAAAGGCTGTGAAAGTTAAAGAGGCTTGGTGTCCAGGCAAGACAGAGTGGGACAGGGTGGGGCTTGGCAGGAAGGGGTGGTGCAGGGTGGGGTGGGGCGAGAGGGAACAGGAAGGGGCAAGGTGGGTCAGGGCAATGCAAGGCGGGGGTGGGGGTGGGACAGGGTGGTACAGGGCAAGACAGGGTGGAGATGGTACAGGGCGGGACAGGGCAAGGCAAGGTGGGGGTCGGGGTGGGACAGGTTGGTATAGGGCAAGACAAGGTGGGGGTGGCACAGGATGGGGCGGGGCCCGGTGGGGGTGGAAGGGGGCGCACCTCGTAGACGGCGCTGAGCTCGCGGAAGAAGGCGCGGGCCCCGGACAGGAGCAGGGCGTTTTCGGGGCACAGCACCAGGAAGGCCACGTCCCGCTGCCCGCCGTACGGCTCCAGCAGCAGCTTCTCCCAGAAGGGCAGCGCCAGCGGCGACAGCGCCAGGAAGTCCCGGTCGTAGCCTAGCAACAGGCTGGGCACGGGCAGCGGCTCGGGAGACTCCTCCGAACCTGAGAAGAGGGACGAAACAAACAAAAAAAACAACAAAAAGAAAAAACAAAGACCGTTGAATAAAACCGCACTTTGTAAGTCTTATAGCTCTAAAACGGCGCGAGCGGAAGAGGAAGAGGAGGTGTGTCCCCGCCGGCTCACCGTAGGAGCCCCGGCCGGCCATCTTGTGGAACTGCTGCCAGGTGAGCGGGCCCTGCACGTGCTGGATGTTCTCCCAGGTCCGGCCCGTGCGCTTCTTCTGGATGGCGTCCTGCAGCACGGGCTGCAGCGAGAGCAGCATGCGCACCACGTCCTGAGAGGACAGCCTGCTGATGTCCAGCACTGCGGCGACACAGAGAGACACACACACACACGCACGTTACATTACGTTTATTCAGCAGACGCTTTCATCCAAAGCAACGTACAAAAGTGCATATCATGGTCAATGGACAACTACAAAACATAGGTTCAATAAAGGTACAATACTCACTCACACACAGAGACACACACACACACGCACGCACGCACACAAACACACAGACACACGCACTCACAGAGAAACACATACGCACACGTAGAGACACACACAGAGACACACACACACACAGATACACACACTCTCACAGACACACACACACACACACACAGACACACACACGGCTTTAGAAAGCTGGCTCCCAGTAGAAGGCCCGGAAGGGCTGCACTGCAGGGGTTAAAGGTCACTGTTCAATCATTTATTGAGTCATTGAGACTCATTTAGTGCATACATACATGACCTCCTCTCTGCGCTTTCCAGGGGGGTATTTCAAAAAGCGGGATTACTGAGTTAGCTGGCCGAGTAAAACCCGGAACAGCTCTTTATACTTCAGTCCACGTTCAGATTGGGTAGGGTTGCGGGTTTTACTCAGAGCGGTTATCCAGCTAACTCAGTACTCCCGCTTTGTGAAACGGGGCATAGTTCTATCAGAGGAGACCTCAGACCACAGAACAGGGGAAGCTAACGAAACAGGGGACATTGCTGTACCCCAGTGGTCTCAAGCTCGCTGCCATGGAGGGCCGTGTGTATGCAGGTTTTCATTCCAACCAATCAATGCTGCCTTAATCGAGTCCAATTACTCATTCAGCCTTATGCATTTAACTGCACTGAAGCACAGAATATGAGCACGTTTTTATTTAGACAATGCGGGTCACCATAGAAGTCGGGTCACCATAGACGTCGGGTCACCATTATGTGCAAACCTGCATCCCTAATTCAGCAAATCATTAAACTAATTACATAATCAAGATCTGAGGCTGGACCGCAGGCCCAGCAGAAAGCCGCGAGCGCAGCGCTGCCCCCTTGTGGCGGGCGGGCGGCGTGGCGGGCGGGCCTCACCGTTGGCGTGCGGCCAGGCGTGCAGCGCGCCGCTCCGCACCAGGGCGCGGTCCAGCGGGCCGGCGGCGGCGTTGTCGGCGTACTGCTGGCCCTGCAGCAGGGCGCTGTAGCACTCGGCGCAGGCGTCGCTCCCGTCGGCCCAGCGCTGGTCGGCCGCCCAGCCGCGCAGCAGCGCCCCCCGGCGGCCGTCGCCGGGGCCGCAGGCCGGGTGCAGGTGCAGCGAGGCGGGCGACGCCAGCGGGACGGAGCACTGGTCCCGCAGCAGCGCCAGGACGGCGAAGGGGGCGGCGGCGGGGGGCTCCGCCCGCCGGCACAGCTCCAGCCGCCGCTCGGCGGCGCCGCCCACCTCCGAGCCCCGCCCGAAGATGTCCAGCTCGTCCTCCAGGAAGAGGCCGGCGCCGTGGGCCAGGCGGCGGTTGACCACGGCGCTGAAGCCGCAGGTGCAGCGGTACTGGTCCTCGCCGGACGAGTCCGGGATGTACAGGCCCACGTCGGCGCCCTTCACGTTCAGGTTGCACGCGCACACGCAGCAGCTGTCGAAGTTGCGGTCCCGGAACACGTCCAGGACCGAGTCGGACAGCAGGAGCGTGGCGTAGAGGCTGTGCGACTCCGGGAGGGCGGGGCCGGCGGCGGCGGCGGGCGGGGGCTCCTCCGCCGAGCTCAGCGGCCGCCCGGTGGAGGGCGTGGAGGCGGGCGAGCTCAGCTCCGCCCCCTCCTGCTGCTTGACCGAGCCCTGGCCGCTGGAGGCGCCCGCCCCCCTGGGGGTGCGCGGGGTGCGCGGGGTCCGGGGGGTGGGGACGGAGAAGCGGGGCGTGGCCGGCGAGGGGAGGACCCCGCCCGCGTTGCCCACGGAGGCGATGCCCGAGCTGGGCTGGGCGTAGTCCTGGTCCAGGAGGCTGCTCACGCTGGGGACGCTGCTGAGGAACGGAGACAGGCGTCAGTCACAGCCGTTAGACACGCCCCCGAGGCCAATGACACACGTCAGTCACAGCTGTTAGACACGCCCCCGAGGCCAATGACACGCGTCAGTCACAGCCGTTAGACACGCCCCCAAGGCCAATGACACGCGTCAGTCACAGCCGTTAGACACGCCCATGACATTCTTACCTTTAATGCTGATTTTAAATTGGTTAATATTAGCCTTCAATCACTCCCTTTCACTGCACTCCACTGTCACGCGACACAGAGAGCTAATGCGTTTACTTATGTTACCTGAAGACAAAAGTTTATGTTCAATTTATTATATATCGAAAGCTGAAAACTTGAAGCGAACGATTACAGCATTTTTTTTTTGAAACATTAGAGTAGTGTTTTGTGTAGCGACCCGGTTGAAACAGCTAATTTCTCCGATGCAGTTTACTGGTGGTTGATTTAATTAGCGGTATTAATGTGACGAGAAGCGCTTTGTCGTTTGAATGCATAACACGCAATTCCTTGAAGAGTCGACACATTTTAGGCGTGACAGTTTAACTTGTAAACCGTACTGTTATATTGTCGTTTTTTATCAATAAAAAATCAATTGCATATATTGTTGGTGCTCCTTACATTTTGGTGGGTGCTCCTAACTTTTTGAAATTGGGAGCACCAGTGCTACCAAGTAAAAAAGTTAATTTCGAGCCCTGATATATTACTGAAGCTGCACTTTCCTGGCATATTGTTGGCACAGTAGGGCCTACGTTTCCTAACTGCTACATTAGCAGAACCACCACCAAAATACCGCGAAGGTTACGTGCCAATCTACGTTTTATTACTATACATACTATTTTTATGATTGGATTAATTAGTAATTATATTTGATGCAACTTTAGCTGTGTTTCCATTACTTTTCCAAAACTTTTCAAAAAATATTATTTTCCATAACTTTTCCAGGGCCTGGAAATTGCATTTTAAATGTCAATGACTTTTCCAGGTTTTTCATGACCGTACGAACCCTGTCCTTGGATTTCCTTTTGGGTAAAGTTATGGGTATAGCTGTAACTTTATCCAAAAGGGTTGTGTAAAAGGTCATCTCTGTAGTTGCACATTCTTTTACTGCAATATAAATGGCTGTTTTTTATCCACTACTGTACATCACCCTGGATAAGAGTGTCTACTAAGGAATTGTAATGCTATTATTATTATTATTATTATTATTATTATTATTATTATTAAATTTCTATAATTCTTAATAACAATAATAATTATAATATCACAAATGTAATGCCCGCCTCCCTCCTCTAGTTCAGCAGCACCTGTCTACAGCAAACCAACACCTTACAGTGAGGAAACAGGCTCCGCCCCTTCTGATCACCTGACCCACAATAATGTCTCTCAGAGATTTAAGATGCCGAACTCTCTCTAAAGCTGAGGCCCCCACATAGTCCCGCAGGCTATGAGTCAATATTTTAACTCCAGACTCCACTTGGTAGGACAGACAGAGGGGTACCCATTCATCATTTGTGTACGAAAAAGCCGTGTGTTCAAAAATGTGTACAACGTGAGCCCCAGACATAATAAGAGTCCATCAGTTTGTGAAGGTCAGCGCATGCATGGTGGGTTGGGGGGGGGGGGTGGATCAGCACGTCCGGCTTTGGCAATTTTGCGTCGTGTGAAAATTCGAGACCCGCCCCTCCCCCGCAGCGCCCCAGCGAATCGGAGACGGCGACGCCGCGCCACGTACCCGTCCCGGAGGAAGGGGGCCTGCGGGTGGAGGGCGAGATGCTCCATCTTGGGCGGCAGGGACCAGGACGGCCGGTAGTAGCAGTTTTCGGGAATCTTGAGGGGCGGAAGGCAGCTGCTGGGGAGGGTGCGGAGGGGGGCGAACACGGAGGAGCCCACGTGCGGCTGGACCGACGGGACGCGGTGCACGAAGGAGAAATCCTGGGGGGGAGAGGGGGGAGAACCAGACATTCCACCATGAGGCCAAGCCAAACTTTATACGAGACAAGATGGAGGCACAGTCTTCTGACAAAACGCCGTTAACTATGGACTTAACGCTCGAATCCTCACAGTCTTTTCACAGGAAGCGCCATTTCGTTATTATACTCGGGAAGTAGCAGTTAGCTTTCGGATTTGCGAGGGATTTGCAGTGATTTACAGGCAATTCGTGCCGTTGCAAGCACACAAATAAAAGGTAAGTGCTTGTAGTTTAACTACAGAGGCTCAGGGATTGGGACTACAGCCCTGAGGCGCAGCACCGCGTCTGGCTGTCGATCCACCTGCGCTCTTAACTGGCCAATAAAAACGCTGTGCGTTGACCGTGGAGATCAGCGGTGCTCTTAACCGGCCAATAAAAACGTCATGCGTTGATCGTATAAATCAACCAAGCTCCTCTTTGCTCATTAACTGTTTTACTGGTGCGTAAGAACAGCCGTTTAAAAACCATAGCAATAATGATAAAAGCAGAAGGTCGTCCGTAGAGACCCCCCCCCTCGCCCCCCCCCCACACCCCTCACCCTGATGTCCTCTGCTTTCGGGCTGCCCATACACTCCTCCACCTCCATCCTGAACTCGGAGAGCTGGGCGGAGGACGCGGGGGCCGGGGCGTGGTCCGACCCAGAGGGGGGGGGCGGGGGCTCCTGGCTGGGGGTGTCCCGGTAGGTCGTGATGGGGGAGAAGGCGGGGTGCTGCTCCAGGGAGGGAGGTGTGGGAAACATACGCTGGAGATCTGCAACTGCTGAAAAAGAGAGAGAGAGAGAAAGAGGGGGGGAGGAAAGAGAGCAAGGGGAGGGAGAGAGAGAGGGGAGGAGGGGGGAGGGAGAGAGAGGGGAGGAGGGGGGACAGAGACAGAGAAGGTAAGAGAGGGGGGAGAGAAAGAGAGAGAGAAAGACAGAGGAAACAGAAAGAATGAGAGAAGTACAGGGAGAAGGAGAGTAAGAAGATAAGAAATTGAAGAAGACAGTTGGGTCGAGAAGATATGATAGAACAGGAAACGGGAGAAAAAGAGAGAAATGAAAGAAGGTAACAAGGGAGGAAGAGAATATCAGGAGAGATATTATTTGCAGCCCTGAATTGGACAGCCGTGCGCACACACTGAAAATCTCCGAACAGACTCACTTGAAGGGTACGGCACTGCAACTCTCCCTTCCTTCGCTAGGGGGCGATCTTCAGCTCCAGCGGCTGGGGCCTTGGCTGACTGCTGGTTGGAGAAAGCGGCCTAAAAAGCAGGCAAACACGCCGTCATTTTGGAATGGTCCCTGGAGACATCCGTATGGCTTCACAGAGGATTTCGCATTTCCAGCAGTCATCGTAACATTTACGGAGTTCTGCAGTTGCAAACATTTACAACGTCATTCAAGCAACACATTCAGCTGGTAAATCACACTGCGATGTTCAGGGGCACAAGCACTTTGGAGGGATTAGATCTGCTTAGACAGTGGATGCCCTGAACCAGGACCTAGCCAGCCCTGCCCGAAAGGCCCTCCCAGCAGGAGGAGCAGCACTCACCCCCAGCCCGGAACACTCACCCCTCGGCCAGAACACTAATCCCCCAGCCTGGAACACTCACCCCCAGCCCAGAACACTAATCTCCCTGCCCGGAACACTCACCCCCAGCCCAGAACACGAATCCCCCTGCCCGGAACACTCACCCCCAGCCCAGAACACTAATCCCCCTGCCCGGAACACTCACCCCCAGCCCAGAACACTAATCCCCCTGCTCGGAACACTCACCCCCAGCCCAGAACACTAATCCCCCTGCCCGGAACACTCACCCCCAGCCCGGAACACTCACCAACAGCCCGAAACACTCACCCCTAGGCCAGAACACTAATCCCCCTGCCCGGAACACTCACCCCCAGCCCGGAACACTCACCCCTAGGCCAGAACACTAACCCCCCAGCTCGGAACACTCACTCCCCAGCCCACAACACTAACCCCCTCCCCGGAAGACTAACCCCCCCAGCCCAGAACACTAACCCCCAACCCAGAACACTCACCCCCCCAGCCCAGAACACTCACCCCCAGCTCGTCCTCATCAGAGTTGTCGAAGATGTTCTCCAGGTCGGAGATGAGCACCACCAGGTCCTTCTCCCTGGTGAGCGGCGGGTTGGCTTTGGCCGCCGCGTCGTCCTGCGACGGATCGTCTGCGGAGAGTAAACGAGGAGCAGGTGAGCGGAGGCGAGGGGAGGTTTAAGGAGGACCAGGGACCCCATTCTAAAAAAAGGGTTCCAATTCCACAGCGGTTTGTCTGCAGGAGTTCCAGCTTCTCACCAGATTTGGGCGCCGAACTGAAGATGGACATGGCGTCTTTCCCATCAGGCACTGCTCCGTTGCCCGTGACGTCTTCTCCCTAAAATCGGAGGAGGGGTTGACCGCAAGCCGCCGAATATCTATCCCATAATCCTCCATAAAAAATTCCACCACACAAGCATGATACATGAATTTTGCTCAATTAATATATACAGTATATACTACTCTTCTCCATACAGCGATAGTTCTGGGCCTGCATTCAATTGATGAGCAACGCTTTCTTTACAAACTCAGTTTGGCGAGTTTAGCGATAAGAATTACCCTCGTTTTGCAGAAATAAGTCTTGCGTTTGAGTTGAACAAGGCAATGTTCGGGACACACGTTGCTTGAACTTGAACTAGGCACGGCTCTAGTGACTATCTCCTCCAAATCTGAGCGGTTTTTTCCCGCCTTGTTCCACGACGACGATCGCATCACTAAGCGGGTGCGGTTGCTACGGTTACCTTGGACCTCCGCCCGAGGTCCCTCTCCTGGCCCTTGAGGCGTTTGGAGGTGGGGAAGCTGTACTCCACGTCCTCGTCCTTGAAGGTGTAGGGGTCGTCCCCGGGGTCCCCCAGCCCCTCCACGCCGGGCTGGCTCAGGAGGCCCAGGGCGTGGACGTGCTCCCGCACCCTCTCCTCCGAAACCTTGAAGCGCTTGTGGGTCTGAGCGAAGAGCCTGGTGGGGAAAGGACACGCTCGGGCGCTGAAACGAGTGTGTGTGCGTGTGTGTGTGTGTGGGTGTGCGTGTGTGTGTGCGTGTGCGTGTGCGTGAGTGAGTGCATGTGCGTGCGTGTGTGTACATGTATGTATGTGTGTGTATGTGTACATGTGTGTGCATGTGTGTGTGTGAGTGTGAGTGTGTGCATGTGCGTGCGTGTGTGTGTGTGTGTGTGTACATGTGAGTATGTGTGCATGTGTATGTATGTATACATGTATGTATGTATGTGTGTGTGTGTGCAAGTGTGTGTGTACATATGTGTGCAGGCATGTACGCATTTGACTGTATTGTCTCACCTCTTCAGTGCCAGCCCCTCAGTCTCACTCTTGCTCTCCGCTCGTTCCCCGGGCAGCTCGGGGGCCTGAAACTCCGCCCCCTCCGCGCGGGGCACCCTGTAGCCGGCCCACCAGCGGCGGCGGGGCTCCTGCGCCAGAGGGGCGGCGTACAGCGCCGTGTCGCTGAGCTCGGGCCCCACGTGGCCCATCAGCACCTCCGCGGAGCAGGGGGCCAGGCAGGCGGGGGGCTCCAGAGGCTCCGCCTCCTGCAGCCGCGGCTGGGGGCTGAGGGTGGGGGGCAGGGGCGACGCCGGGGAGTGCAGCAAGGCCTCGGGGGGCTTCCCGCCGACGGGGAGGGGCTTGGGGTACTTGTGGGGGGGCAGGGGCTCCAGGGTGGGCTCGGACACCGGCAGGCCCACGGCGGGGTCCTGTTCCAGGCAGGCGTCCTGCTGGTCCGGCGGGGGCCGGTGGTGGAAGGCCGTCAGGGCGGCGCGCTTGGGCTGCTTGTCGGGCTTCTCCGGCTTCTCGGCCGGTTTGTGCTTGGGGAGGGCGGGCGGGGGCAGGGACGGGGCCGCGGGGGCGGGGTTGGCACCGGGCTCGGGGTCGGAGGTCGCTGTGTGCCCCTGCCTCTGTTTCTGCTGCTTTGACCTGGGGGGGGGGGGGGAGAGACACGGACAGTAGCTATAAATCAGCTAACCACACAGTGCAGAGGTCTGACCCAGCCACAAAACCACAGAACAAGACAAAGGCCGCATTCATGAAAACTTCAAGGGACACAGGATTTTATTTTTGCTTGTCCTCATCATAATCACATCCTTTTAAACAGAAACTTACTTCCTTCAAATTGTTCCCAATTCAACTTTTCTGCATAATCACGGTGACCGTGATTCAAAAGTAACATGCAAAGAAAAGCGTAGGCTACGCAGAAGTGACCATCATGGACAGGTAGCCGCCATACAAAGGTGATCCCAAATCAGGTTTCACTGTAACGTTTCGTATTTAATTGCAGGAAGTTAGTTGCGATTAGGAGGAATGCTAGATGAACGCTTCTGTAGTATTTCTGCTCGCCACGAGTTGATATCCAAGTTAAACACACCGAACTCGAGTGGCATTTTTGTTTAATTAAAATGCAATCCACGTGTCCAAACACAACACACGCTGCTGGATTCATTATCCCCGTCGGTTGGTTGGTAGTGTAGCCAAATTGTTAGTAGCCCAGTTTAACTGACTGAAGCTAACCATTTTGCGGAGCATTATCGCCACCTACTGAGCTTGAGTGAATCGGAATGTGAATCCTCTCTATTAACCCTGTCAGAAAGTAGCTACGATATCTGACCCACAGAACTGCCTGTGTTGCTCATCTTTCTCGTTCAAAATGAGCCGCGCGGAAGCACCGGAAATGTCTTATTTTTGCGTCACGGTTTTTGTTTGTCCTAAAACACGGAAGTAAGTTCACATATTGAGCCATTAGTTCCCTCATCCGATGTTCAATGCATTTTCCCCATAGGGACTTTGTTTTCTGCCGAAAATAAGGTCTGTGGTGAACGTAAGCCTAAGAGAGTTACACGTCTTGTTCTAAGAGATTTACATTTATTAATATCACCACCGTGGATTTCTAATCTGCTACGTGCCTTTTAAATGTAAGTTGCAACATTGAAACTGCAACAACGTTATATTCCGGCAACCGTCACTCCAGTTCCATACAAGCCCGCCAGCACGCGACAACCTTTGTAGTTCCAATATAGCAGCTTGTTATATTGGATATAACTTAATTTTTTAAAGCACATAACAGCTTATGGTGATATTAATGGGTGTGTTTTATCTGCACTCTAGGCCGTTATACATGCTCCGATTTGGAAAAAAATGTGATCAAAATTTAGGGCATTCCATTAAATTGAAAAAGCTATTTAAAATATCAGGATGCATTAATTTATTATAGGTGGTCTGAATTTTCAACATTAGCCAGAAAAGCAAGCTTTATCAACCAGAAACACCTAGATGCAGTATCTCAGATAAGAAAAGGTGCAGCCAATCTCTGGAGAAAATTTGTAGGATGTCTGCTGAATTGCCCTTTTTCGTTTACAAAAGAATTCTATAAGTAGTCCTTAACGCGTTCCCTGGGCTCTTGATGTCCTCTTTGATTAAAAGCACAAAATGGCGGAGCAGGGTGGGAGGTGATTGATTTTTCACACTCGGGACTCGCGGTCAGGTCTGAATTCGGCTGCTTGACTGGATTTAACCCTTCTGCCTTCTCTCGACGGCAACAAAAACTTGGTGAGTCATCGATCTCACGGCCGAAACCGCGAGACACGGAGCGTAACAGCCCCCCTCGTGCTCCCTGTCTGACCCCGAGAACGAGCCAGCCCGCTGACAGTGAGCACCTGCACCTGTACCTGGAGCACTGGCAGGCCGCCCTCTCGCCCGGGTCGATGAAGTCCCAGACCGGCGCCTCGTTTGGCATCTCATCTCCAGGTGTCCTAGAGCTGGATAAACTGCACCTGTTGGCAAAGGTTTGGGAGGGGGGGGGGGGTGCAGTGTAGTGCAATGGGTAAGGAGCTGGTCTTGTAACCAAAAGGTCACAGGCTCAATACCCACATTGGACACTGCTGCTGTACCCTTGAGCAAGGTACCCAACCTGCATTGCTTCAGTATATATCCAGCTGTATAAATGGATGCAATGTAAATGCTGTGTAAAAGTTGTGTAAGTCACACTGGATAAATGTCTGCTAAATGCCTGTAATGTAATGTAATGGTGCGTCACAACTTTACCTTCTGCTGCTGCTATGGGCTGTAAAAGACAGGAAGTGAGAGAGGCGGTTTCAGGGCCGCGGATGCTTACCTGTGCTGCGATTGGTTCAGATAGCACTCCTTCCATGCCTGACGCACCGCCTGATTGGTCAGCGTCCTCCCAGAATGCTTTGGGCTGTGGCTAACTGAGCCAGCGCCTCCGCCTCCGCCTCCGTCCTGTCCCACGACACTGGAGACTGAGGTGTGGAAGCCGCTGTCGCCTAGCAACATGACAAAAAAAGTACACTGAGCATGTGCGAGATCATTTAGGATTCAGATGGAAATGTTGATTATTTGTTCATACAGAGGCAGGTGTTTGGCTCAAGTGTGTCTTATTCGGGGATAACTCCTGATGTGTTTTTAACCGAGCTCCACAGTGCGCAGTAAAGGACGCGTTTGTTTACCTGAGCAGGGCTGCTCCGGGGAGGTAGGCGGAGTTAGCGGTACGCTGCAGCCGGAGGGGTCCCTGATTGGCCCCTGCGTGCCCAGGGTGGGCGAGATCTGCTCCAGCGGCAGGTCGCCCTGGTCGATGAGCACAAAGGCTGCTGGGTAAACCATCCGGACGCCGCCTGGAAGCAGGACGGAGAAGGGAAGACGTTCAGCGCAGTTACCCCCCCCCGGCCGGGGGCCATTTCCCACCCAACACATCAATGACATCACTTCCTCTCCCACACAACGCTGAACACAGCAAAAAAAAAAAAAAAAAAACAGTCTTAACAACCATTTTAGTTTTATATTTAGACTTAAAATCTTAGTTCTATAACTTTTTTGTTAAATATGACAAAAAGATTGCCAATGAGGTGAGACAGTTTGACTCATTTCAAGATTTGCCAATGGGGTAAGATAATTTCACTGGTCAAGCAAAAAATAACTTAGAACAAGCTAGTATTATCTACTCGAGAGAAGGAAATAAGATTTAAAGTTTCATTACAGGAGTGAAACTTGTCAAGACGGCCTTTTTTGCAATGAAGGTGGAGAGCTTTTCGAGATTATTCCAGTGCCTCCAACAGCAACCGTTTGGCTTCAGTGACCGAGCTCCCAACAAACCCAGATCAATACAGACAGAGGTCAGGGAGTCAATGATGGGATGTTACTGAGTTCTGCGCCCCCTGAGATTTAAGGAAACCCCTGTTCTTCTGTTTCACTGCCCCCCTGAATCCCCCCTACAGAATTCCCAGCATGCAGTGCAAAACGTCCTCCTCCTGTTAGAGAGTTATTAATGTCTTCAGATCGAGGGTTCTTTGTGAGCGAGCCTCCCCAGTCGATCCCCGGCTGCTGCTGTGGGAGTGTTAAGGATTTTTTTTTTTTCTTCCGTACCTACGATGACCTCGACGGCCACATGGCTGTGGGGGTCGTAGGTGGGGTCGGCGTTTTCGCACGCGCCCTCCCCCCGCCGGAGGACCGCGGGGTAGAAGTGGCTCCACTCCTCCATCAGCCTCCGGACCGCCGGCTCGCACATCTTATAGGCCTGTCCCGTCAGCGCGCCACAGAGGCCGTACGGGCTGAGGACCACTGCACACACAGACAGAGTCAGACAGGCAGACAGAATCAGATAGAGTCAAACACACACACACACAGGCAGAGTCAGATAGACAGGCAGGCAGAGTCAGACAGACAGGCAGAGTCAGACAGGTAGTCATACTGTACTTAAGAGCTCAGGATCACTTGATGAAGACAGAGACACAGACAGGCAGTCACACACACACACACACACACACACACACACACACACACACACACACACAAAGACTGACTGATACAGGCAGGCAGTAACACACATACACAAACAAAGATTGACTGACACAGGCAGGCAGTCACACACACACACACACACACACACACAGACTGACTGATAAAGGCAGGCAGTCGCAGTCACACACACACACACACACACACACACACACACACACACACCCTCACCAGGACTGGGGCTCACCTTGCAGGGGGCTGGAGGAGATCTGGGCGTGCAGGAGGTGCCCCTCTCTCACACGGTACACTGGCTGGTGCCGGGCGATCTCCACACTCACACACACGTTGCTCTCTCCGTGCAGGAAGAAGGTGAACGCGCAGGAGAGGTGCTCGCTGAAAAAACACACACAAATCATGTTAACAAATCTGTCTCTTCATCAGTTCATATTACACCAGACTTCAGCCTCCGAAGTTCACAGGTCAGGACTGCACAGACATGAGTCAGAGGAAGGCACTCCATGGTCACCAGGGGGACCTGCCCGCACCCAGTCTGTCAGTTGGGGTTGTTAATGAGTGATGAGATGTCATATTCCCGGCCTACTGAAACCCTCCAGTCACTCTGGGCAGCGCTAAAGCCAGCTGGTCCTATCCAGATTCAATACTAGACTGCAGGGGCTCATCCACACACTGGAACAGAGCCTTAACAGATGCCAGACTGTGGGGCCCATCCACACACTTGACCACAGACTTTAGAGATACCAGACTTTGGGGCCCATCCACACACTGAAGCAGAGCCTTAACAGATACCAGACTGTGGGGCCCATCCACACACTAGACCACATACTTTAGAGATACCAGACTGTGGGGCCCATCCACACACTGAAGCAGAGCCTTAACAGATACCAGACTGTGGGGCCCATCCACACACTAGACCACATACTTTAGAGATACCAGACTGTGGGGCCCATCCACACATTAGACCACAGACTTTAGAGATATCAGACTTTGGGGCCCATCCGTACACTGGACTAGACTTAACAGAATGAGCCATTCAGCAACGTGTTTCATTCTTTAACTCATTCTGGACGGCTTATTCTTTCAGTGTTCACTAGAGGGAGCTCCACACACGACAAATGGAGCAATAATCTTTTTGATACACTGAAGTTCACCAACTCACATGCAAAAATTCCAAATGGGTGAGATTTTCAGAAGTGCCACGCACACACAGACAGACACAGACACACACACACACACCGTGCATGCGTAGTCCTATAGACCTCTGAATGATCACAGCAGGATGCCGGCCTGCACGACACTGCTTGTAAATTATTCAGACCCTAAACAGCCAGCAGTGCTAGCAAACATCTTCACTGCACACACACACACACACACACACACAGACACACACTCACACACATACGCAAACACACACACACTAGAGTTATTAATAGTGGGCTGTGGGGATTGTGGGGGCTGATTTGTGTCCTACCACAGTGAGGATGCTGGGTACAGTTCAGTAGCCTGGCCCTCGTAACACAGAAAAGCACATTCTGGAATCTGCTGCAGCTTCACTGTGACCTGCTAACTGTCTAATTATCCACACAGTTCTACACACTGAGTGCGTAAATCACACACAGTCCTACAAAATGAGTGTGTATAGCACACACAGTTCAACATACTGAGTGTGTGAATCGCACAGTCCTACACATTGAGTGTGTAAATCACACAGTTCTACACATTGAGTGTGTAAATCACACACACTCAATGTGTAGAACTGTGTGATTTACACACTCAATGTGTAGAACTGTGTGATTTACACACTCAATGTGTAGAACTGTGTGTGATTTACACCCTCAGTGTGTAGAACTGTGTGACTTACACACTCAATGTGTAGAACTGTAAGTCACACAGTTCTACACACTGAGGGTGTAAATCACACCGTTCTACACACTGAAGGTCTAAATCACACACAGTTCCACACACTGAGTGTGTAAATCGCACAGTTCTACACATTGAGTGTGTAAATCACACAGTTCTACACACTGAGGGTGTAAGTCACACAGTTCTACACACTGAGGGTATAAACTGCACCGTTCTACACACTGAGGGTGTAAATCACACTCAGTTCTACACACTGAGGGTATAAACTGCACAGTTCTACACATTGAGGGTGTACATCACAGTTCTACACACTGAGGGTGTAAGTCACACAGTTCTACACACTGAGGGTATAAACTGCACAGTTCTACACACTGAGGGTATAAGTCACACAGTTCTACACACTGAGGGTATAAACTGCACAGTTCTACACACTGAGGGTATAAACTGCACAGTTCTACACATTGAGGGTGTACATCACAGTTCTACACACTGAGGGTATAAACTGCACAGTTCTACACACTGAGGGTGTAAATCACACTCAGTTCTACACTGAGGGTATAAACTGCACAGTTCTACACATTGAGGGTGTACATCACAGTTCTACACACTGAGGGTATAAACTGCACAGTTCTACACACTGAGGGTATAAACTGCACAGTTCTACACACTGAGGGTGTAAATCACACAGTTCTACACACTGAGGGTATAAACTGCACAGTTCTACACACTGAGGGTGTAAATCACACAGTTCTACACACTGAGGGTATAAACTGCACAGTTCTACACACTGAGGGTGTAAATCACACAGTTCTACACACTGAGGGTATAAACTGCACAGTTCTACACACTGAGGGTGTAAGTCACACAGTTCTACACACTGAGGGTGTAAGTCACACAGTTCTACACACTGAGGGTGTAAGTCACACAGTTCTACACACTGAGGGTGTAAGTCACACAGTTCTACACACTGAGGGTATAAACTGCACCGTTCTACACACTGAGTGTGTAAGTCACACATGGTCTGTCCCAGTTCTCTAACCGCTACACAGCTGGGTGATGGCTGTGCCTCGTCACCCTTTGGAATTGCGCAGTTGTGAGTTCACAGATCTTTCTGAGAACATGCAGGACGCTTTTCTCTGGCTTGAAGGAAGGCCTCTCAATTTTGTCCACAGTGCCTCTGCTTTGCTCTCGTTGTTTCACTGAAGTGAAATTAAATTAACTGCTATCAAGTGTTCACTTGAAACCGGGATTCAAACTGGACAGTGAACCCCACTTTTTTTAACTCAACCCATTTTAAACGAGGAAAGGCGTGAATCCGAAAATAAAATTATTTAATCACACGCTCCGTCTGACGCCTCTGTGACACTTCCAAGACCCCCGTAAAAAATCCTGAAAAAAAAGAAAAGAAAAATATATTTCTGAGGAGAGCAGGCTGGCTCAAGACTCGTAATTATAAGAGGTCCTTACAGAATTATTTTAAGAGGGCTTCATGACTACTTGTCTCTGAAAAAAAAACGAGAGAGAAATAATATTGTACACTTAAGCACAATGTTGCACTGTACCGGTTAGCATATAGTTATCCCCACTGTGAATGAACACATATCCAAAGCTATTATCAACCTAGTGACAAACGCGATAATAACCAATCCAACGACAAATGTGTATAACCTCAAAGGTCTTTGGACAGAGGGTGACACAACATAGGCAATATCCCCGCAAAAAACATGAAAATTACACATTTTATTACATCAAAAATGTATTTTTAAAAATGAAACCTTTTTTTGTACTTGGACTGAGGGTTGGCAGGCATTTTATGAAAGCAGGGAGGATGAGGTCTTACTCTCTGCCTGTGACAGGCATCTCATGCTGAGGACGGTGAGAGGCTCACAGGCCACAGAGTATGAGCTGCGTATAAATAAAACAACGGGTGGGGGGGGGGGCTGGGGGCCTATGGGGCTGGCGAGCACGGGAGGGGGGGGGGGGGGGGAGAAAGCATGAGCCAGAGAGAGAGATACAGAGAGACAGAGAGAGAGAGAGAGAGAGGGTGGAGAGAGAATGAGCAAGAGAGAGAGTGATTTTATTCTGTTGCTACTGTTGGTCGTCTGATGTTTCACATGTTCCTTGCCATGCTGTAGTAATGCTAATTTTGTCAATAAAGCACTTTGAATTTGAGTGAGAGAGAGAGAGGAAGCAAAAGAGTGAATGAGAAAGAGAAGGAAAAGAGAGAGAGAGGGGTGACAAGGAAGAAAGAGAGAAAGAGGAAGCTGGAAAGAAAAAGTGGGAGAAAGTGAGAAGGATAAACAGATAAAGAGGGGAGAGAGAGAGAGAGAGGGAGAGAGAGAGAAGGTGGTGAATAATTCAGCGGCGCACGCTCTCAGATTCCTGCACACTTAGCGCTCAGATCACAGCGCTGTTTAATGGGCTGCTTCCGGGCACGGCCAACGAGCGCTCTCATCCCCAAATCAATCAGCCGCCGCCGCCGAACGGTCCCCACGCCACCGCTCCGTTTTGCCGGACTCCGTTCTGCCCCCACCAGCCCGTATGCACCCGCTGACCCGGCCTGGGGCGACTGCGGCCACCCCGCTGCTGTTAGCACTGCATAGGACCGAGCGCTAGCTGCTGCTATTAGCACTGTATACGACTGGGCGCTAGCCGCTGCTATTAGCACTGTATACGACTGGGCACTAGCCGCTGCTATTAGCACTGTATACGACTGGGCGCTAGCCGCTGCTATTAGCACTGTATACGACCGGGCGCTAGCCGCTGCTGTTAGCATTGCGTACGACCGGGCACTAGCCGCTGCTATTAGCACTGCATACGACCGGGCGCTAGCCGCTGCTGTTAGCATTGCGTACGACCGGGCGCTAGCCGCTGCTATTAGCACTGCAAACGACCGGGCGCTAGCCGCTGCTGTTAGCACTGCAAACGACCGGGTGCTACCCGCTGGCCGTTGGGAAATCCCAATCACCCTGGTCCAGATATTAGAATTGAGGGGGGACCAGTCTCCCTCTCCCCCCATTGAGCCATTTGTGAGAAGAAGCCCAAAGTGAAAGGTGTGTGTGTGTGTGTGTGTGTGTGTGGGTGTGAGTGTGTGTCATAACAGAGGTTGCAGGTTCAAATCCCAACGTGGAGCAATGCTGCTGTACACTCGAGTAAGGTGCTTAACCTCGTGCTTTTACCCGATGTAACCTCTGATAAACGTACCTTCCTCAAGGTTACAGCTGCAGTGTGCTCCTATCCCACAGTCCCCTGCTTCAGAAAAGCTGTACCCCTATCCAATACATATCCAAACAAAGAAAACACTCCACAAGTATGGCCACCTCCTCCCAAAAACACAGGCATCTCTGTTTATCCCACTTCTGCCTGCTGTGCTCTTCACATTAATTAGTAATTTATGCAAATGTCATAGGACACTAGTAAAAGGTACAAAGTCTTTTATTTTTTATAGATGTGTTTTTTTTTATGTGTGTTTGTGCAAAATGTTCATATATATAGTATTGCGACTACCAAAGTCAATTTTAACCCAAAATGTTTAACGTGCTCATAAATGCCCACAGGACTGTAATCGTCTCCACACGACTGGTCTCCTGCCTCCACCCCCTACCTGTGCATACAGATGTAGGCGGAGCTTCCAGAGTGGAGTACCTCCTACCCCAGGCCAGCGCTGCTCACAGCAAACAGGCCAATGGGAGGAAAGATGGGCGTGGCCAAACACAAAGCCAGAACTGTTAGCGCGATACAGTGCGCGCATGGCGAGAGACCATTAGCATGCTGCCCACAGACGCGACGTAGCGTTTTTAAAATTTTCCTCTTTCCTGAGGTACGGTTGACCTTGCGAGGAAGCCCGACGCCCAGCGTGCGTTGCCACGGAGATGGCGAAGATCTCAGTGTCGTTTGTCTGTCCTACCTGACCGACAAAGGTGCTGAAGTCAAAGAGGCTTACTCAGAAAAGAGCAGATACTCAGACAAATGTACAAGTGTGTGTGTGTGTGTGTGTGTTCAGTGTGTGTGTGTGTATGAGTGTGTGAGTGTGTGTGTGAGTGTGCGAGTGTGAGAATGAGTGTGTGAGTGTGCGAGTGTGAGAATGAGTGTGTGAGTGTGAGTGTGAGTGCGTGTGTGCATGAGTGTGTGTTCAGTGTGTGCGTGTGTGTGTGTGTGTGCACTGTGGTTTTTGGGAAGCCATTGCACTAGTCCACACCTCCACCACAGTTCAGCTATCTCTGTGATGCTTAATTCACAAACTCCCTCCACTCACCCCTCCTATCCAACGCACCGTCTCTCCCCAAGTCTGATGCAATCCCACACCAACACACAGTGTCCCACACACACAAGGCATATGTTACTGTGTGTGTTTTGTGTTCAGTGTGTGTGTACAGTGTGTGTGTGTGTGTGTGTGTGTGTGTGTGTGTGTGTTTTCAGTGTGTGTGCATGTGTGTATTCCGTGTGTGTGCATGTGTGTATTCAGTGTGTGTGTCTGTGTGTCTATTCAGTGTGTGTGTGTGTGTTCAGTGTGTGTGTGTGTGTGTGTATTCAGTGTGTGTGTGTGTGTGTGAGAAAGAGAGTTCTCTGTGTGAGTGTGAGTGTGTGTGTGTGTGTGAGAGAGTGTGTGTGTGTATTCAGTGTGTGTGTGCGTGTGTGAGTGTGTGTGTGTGTAAGAGTGTGTGTGTATTCAGTGTGTGAGTGCATGTGTGAGTGTGTGTGTGTGTGTGTGAGAGTGTGTGTGTGTATTCAGTGTGTGAGTGGTGTGAGTGTGTGTGTGAGAGTGTGTATGTGTGTGTGAGTGTGAGTGTGTGTGTGTGTGTGAGTGTGTGTGTGTATTCAGTGTGTGTGTGCGTGTGTGAGTGTGTGTGTGTGTGTGTGTGTATTCAGTGTGTGAGTGGTGTGAGTGTGTGTGTGAGAGTGTGTATGTGTGTGTGAGTGTGAGTGTGTGTGTGTGTGTGAGTGTGTGTGTGTATTCAGTGTGTGTGTGCGTGTGTGAGTGTGTGTGTGTGTGTGTGTGTGTGTATTCAGTGTGTGAGTGGTGTGAGTGTGTGTGTGTGTGTGAGAGTGTGTGTGTATTCAGTGTGTGTGTGCGTGTGTGAGTGTGTGTGTGTGTGTGTGTGAGAGTGTGTGTGTGTATTCAGTGTGTGAGCGGTGTGAGTGTGTGTGTGAGAGTGTGTATTCAGTGTGTGTGTGTGTGTGAGTGTGTGTGTGTGAGTGTGTGTGTGTGAGTGTGTGTGTGAGTGTGTGAGTGTGAGTGTGTGAGTGTGAGTGTGTGAGTGTGTGTGTGTGAGTGTGTGTGTGTGTGTGTGAGTGTGTGTCTCCTTCTCTCTCCTCAGGTGCTGTTCAGTAATTCTCTCTGCTGCTCAGTGGTAGACTCAGCAGGAGGGGAGACTGACAGACTCTGCAGACAAAGCTGTCAAACTGGAGAGGAATCAGGTGGTCTAATCCCCCCCCCCGCCACCCCCCCTCCCAGCATGGGTCCCGCTAAACCACGGTGCTCTGGGAGCCCCCCCACCCCGAGCCACAGCCCCCACATTCCCTCCACTCCGACGGGGGGTAAAGGTCTTGCCTCCTTTCGTTTTGGGTGGGATCCAATTTTCTGACCCCCGGGTTGCCCCTCGAACAACAGAAGCACGGAATGCCCAGGTCCCCCACTGTCCCACAATCCCCACCACCTCCAGGCTCATCACTGACTCCAGCAATCTGATATCTGCGCCTCCTCTCCTTCCTCCAGCTGTCCTCCTCCTCCCTCTTTCCCTCCTCCACGCCCTCTCTCTTTCCTACTCTCTTCTCCCCTGCAGTTTGGCACTTCTGCCAGATCATGCCGAAATGACCCCCCCATCACTCTCCCCTGCTTTCTCAACTCTCCCTCTCTCTCCCTCCCCCTCTCTCCCCTCTCTCTCCCTTTCTCCCTCCTGTGTCCCTCTTCCTCTCTCTTTCCCTCTCTCCCCTCCCCATCTCCCTCCCTCCCCCCATCCCTCTCTCTCTTCCTCCCTCCTTCAACTGTCTTTCCCCTCAGGTAGAGTATATGGACAAACTGCCTTCTACAAAGACACTCTCAACATACTACAAAGCATGAAAGACAATAAAGGAATATATTTTAAAATATGCAAAAGTATGCATCACAAGATAATCATAAAATATTACTTATAGACACTTTCATTGATGCAATTTCAAATTGTATTTAGCAAAATACAGATTATTGGACATACATTTTGAATTCATACAGTATCAAGGCCTCCGCTCACTTGTAGAATTCTAAACTGTCTTCAATTTTCCAGCCTTCGATAACATTAAAGATGATAAATAAAATCTGAGACGTCTCAGTAAGTATATCCCTCTGTTCAATATTCATGAACGCCATACAATATTGAAGAGAGACTGCAAACTGCAGTAAAAAAAAAGTCAATTACCCCTGATAACCCCAGAACACAACCGGAGGGATATTTACAGAAACAAAAGAGTGCGTTACCATAGAGGGCAGGCTGCCATGTTGGCAGGGCTCGGCGCACCAACATCTATAATAGGTAAACTCCGATTTCTCCCAACTGGGGGTGACACTCAGCAGAATAAACTACTCTGAACACTACTGCATTCACAACCAAATCCCTTCGGTGTATTTTTTCAAACAAAAAAACCACACCCTGAAGCCATCTAGTCCCATGGCTGAAAAACATGTCCTCTCCCTTTTTAAAAATGTTTTTACTATTGACCAACCAGGTAATGGGGTTCATGGGGCAAAGTCGGGGAGCTGATTTTTTTCTAAAAAATTTTCTACTTTTTCCTTCCACACTTCAGCTATACATTCAACAAACATTCTCTCTGGCCGACGCCCTCCATGGTCAACGCGTGACGTTACCGTGGCAGCGATATGACTGACTGCACGCTGGTCACATAGCTGCCTTTGCAAAGTTCTGCAGCACATCACGACAACGCAGTATCTGAATACAGAACTGCATCTGCATACAGAACTGCATCTGCATACAGAACTGCATCTGCATACAGAACTGCATCTGCATATAGAACTGCATCTGCATACAGAACTGAATCTGCATGCAGAACTGCATCTGCATACAGAACTGCATCTGCATACAGAACTGCATCTGCATACAGAACTGCATCTGCATATAGAACTGCATCTGCATACAGAACTGAATCTGCATGCAGAACTGCATCTGCATATAGAACTGCATCACAGAGCTGAATCTGAATACAAAACTGCATCTGCATACAGAGCTGCATCACAGAGCTGCATCTGCATACAGAACCGGGGACTGCGAGGCCTCACAACCCCCCCCATAACAGGTGGAGCCAGAAATGTAACAGAACCAATCAAATGACTTCGCATTCCATGACAAAACCCAGCAATTAGTTGAAACTCAGTAAGTATCCCTGACCTTCAGCACACACATACTGACCCCGGGCAGGGGAGGGGGAGAGGAGGGGGTAATCGTAGAATAAATCCCCTTCCCCGTTCCTCCAGAAGGAGCAGGAGGCTCTCCCTCTCTCACCTGGCATTGAGCGGCTTCTCCTCCTCCTCGTACGGCTTGACAAACCACCTGCCGATTCGCACAAAGTCCTTCTCCATCAGGCACCTGCAGGGAGGGGCAGCTCTGTCACCATCGTTAAAGCTCACTAAAGCTCATTTAACTCTACAAACAATAATAAAATACGCCTATGGGGTTCGCCATATAAAAACGCACTGGTTTATCATCGATCGAATTAAACGGAAAATACAGCTAATGCTTGTGGGTTTGGGATATGCACACCCATACCCACGCACTCTCCCTCTTCACACCGTCCCTCTTTTGAGTTTTTAATTTATGCTAACCAATTTGAAATTAAATCCCATAAATTCAGTCAAACGCAATCTTGCTCAAGATTCCATAATTAAGGGGACTGGCTTATTGTTAATTTTCGAGCAGGAATTTCAAGGCAACATCAGACTCTGTTCGAAAGTGAAGGTCCTCTATTTTCTTATTTAAATGCTTCAGAGACAATAAGGATGGAGTCTTCTGTGAAGGGGAAGACTTTGACATCTTTTACAAGCGGCTTTTTTGGGAAAGGTCATATCCAGCCACAATAAAGAGTCCATACAAAAAAAGAAAAACGAATTAGTCTTGGACCCAAATTCTAATTCAAACATGCTTATTCTGTTTAACCACCGTTCAGCAAATCTGTTAATAAAAATTCTAAATATAAATGAGACGTGCCTTTTAAGTTCACGGTCAAAAGGAAACGGAAGGAAAATCTGAACATGTATTAGTGTAATTACGCAGGCCAGAATTTGTAGCCTCGCTTGCCGATTGAAAAATGTGAAGTGGGGACTGAATCCCAGACGTTTTCATTAGTGTGAGCCGAAGTGTTCCTCTGAAAGGACTCCACGCCCTTTGGTCCTCAAATAGTCGTTGATCTAAAGGTCAGGCACTTTACAGAGCCCTTAAATAGCTTGGGCTCTCTAGGGCCTTGCTTTCCTGCTCCAAGCCCTTTGGTATTGCCCTTTTAGGTCTAATCTGCTGGTACGCCAGTAGGCCTTGGGTTCAGTTCCCAGGATGATGCCACTGAAGTGCATTAGAATGAGGTACACAAACCGGCAATACACCAAACAAAGGGGTCGCTAATGTTGACAAAGGTTAAGTAACTCAAAGCACCGAGGTAAAACCGTACTTCACGTATTTCACCATGTGTTTCATGCGATGGTGGGGGTGGGGCAAACCTTTGTCATAAAAGGTTCCCAGTGGCTCATGGGTGTACATGGGTGTAGTTGCAAGAGACGTACCTCTCCAGCAGGTTGTGGATGGCTTTGAACAGAAGGGTCCGGCATTCGTAGGACAGCCCGTTCTCCCACAGACCTTCATCCTCAACTGGAAGCACAAGCAGAGGAAGGACATTAAAGGTTAAAGGTTAAGAAACAGTCAAGGTTCAACATTTATCATTGTATGCAAGCCCATATAGTCCACACACTCGCATATAACACTGTTAGTCAGACCACATACACACACACTTGTGTTGATACACACTCATGCACACACACATACACACACACAAACACAAGACAGTTTGTGCAGCACTTTTTTCATGTGAGGGCATTCCACCCAAACACAGCCCCCCCCACCCACCCCCCCCAAGTCCCAGTAGGGCTGCAGACTCATCCACAGCACTAAAACTACACTACCCAGCTACTCATGGTCTTAAATGAGCCTTGGGTTCAGATTCCCTGCTAGTCTGTTCTGAGCGTGTCAGTGCTAATCCCCCCTGGAGCAGAGGTGAGTCGCCCTCGCTTGCTCGCTTGCACACACACCCACACACACACAGACACACACACACACACACACACACACACACACAAACACCTCTACACAGCTTAAATGAGCGTCCTCATAAACCAGCGCACTCACACTCTCTTTAACACACACACACACACACACACATGTACAAACATACAGTTCCTTTCACACACACATACTCACTCTCTCACACTCAATCACACACACATGCATGCATACACACACACACACACGCTCAGTTAAAGGCATCTCTCTAACAGAAAAAAGGAGGAAACGGGCAGTATTCAGTCAGTTAGGTAGCCAATAAGATCAAATCTGACACAGCGAGGGAGGGGCCAGGGGGGCCAATGACATCATCCCGATCTGCGTACGCTTCCAGCAGGTGGTCTGAACTGCTGTGCAATCACACAACCCGCCTGTCTGCATGTGTGTGTGTGTTTGTGTGTGTCTGCATGTGTGTGCTTGTGTGTGTGTGTGTGTGCCTGTGTGTGTGTGTGTCTGTCTGCATGTGTGTGCTTGTGTGTGCATGTGTGTGTGTGTGTGTGTGTGTGCGTGTGTGTGTGTCTGTCTGTCTGCACGTGTGTGTGTGCCTGTGTGTGTGTCTGCATGTGTGTGCTTGTGTGTGTGTGTGACTGTGTGTGTCTGTCAGCCTGTGTGAGTGTGTGTCTGCCTGTGTGTATGAGTGTGTGTGTCTGTCTGCATGTGTGAGTGTGTCTGTCTGTCTGCATGTACTTGTGTGTGTGCATGCGTGTGCGCATGTGTATATGAGTGTGTGTGTGTGTGTGTGTCTGTGTTTGTGTGCATGAGTGTGTGTGAGTACAGACTCAGTGTTTTTACAATATTACCAATGCTCAAACCTCTGTATCCTTTGTTCTCTTTCAGCACCTGGGGGGCGGGGGGGGGGGGGGGGGGGCTAAGAATCACTGTAGGTGGGTGTTCTATGTATCTACTCTAAGGCAATGCAGTGAAAAGGACTTGGGATGGGGGAGGGGCTGACAGCCTGAGGGGGGGTGGCGGGGGGGGGGGGGCAGGATTTCAGTTATGTTCTTTTTCTGTTGATGTTTTTTTTCACGCAGAGAGTGAATGAAATTTCCTTACTCGCCAGAATTCCCCTGTAACCATGGCAACACTGGCTGTAAGAACACAGTTCCCCCAACATCCAACTCCTCCATCCCCCCCTACCCCACCCGCACCCCCACCCCCACCCACCCAACCCTCCATCACTTTCCCTTCCTGTCCTCCCCTCCTCCTGCTCCGAGCCCCCCCTCTCTCCGCCCCCCCCTCCTTGTGCTCTTGCCAGCTCTGGGGCTCAGACAGGAAGCTCAGCTCCAGCCAGATATTCTACAGGGAAGACGAGCTCCATGAGCGGAATGCCAAGTCTCAGGAAAAATCCAGCTCATTAGCTCTCCCGCCTTCTCCTCGATCCCCCTCCTCTGCTCTCCGCCCTGCAGGTCTCCATCTACGGGGTCTACCACCCACCCACCTCCACTTCATCACCCACCCCGCCCCCACCCACTACACGAGCCCCGCACTCTCTAACCTACACCCTCCCACCCTAACGTATGCGCCACTCTCCAACCTACATCCTCCTGCCATAACCTATGCCCTCACTCTCTACCCTACACCCTCACTCCCTAACCTACACCCTCCCACCCTAATCTATGCCCCCACTCTCTAACCTACACCCTCCCCTCCTATCCTACACCCTCACTCTCTAACCTACATCCTCCCACCCTAATCTATGGCCCCACTCTCTAACCTCCACCCTCACTCTCGAACCTACATCCTCCCGCCCTAATCTATGCCTCCACTCTCCAACCTACATCCCCCTGCCATAACCTACGTCCTCACTCTCTAACCTACACCCTCCCACCCTAATCTATGCCCCCACTCTCTAACCTCCGCCCTCACTCTCTAACCTACACCCTCCCACCCTAATCTATGCCCCCACTCTCTAACCTATGCCCTTACTCCCTAACCTACACCCTCATTTCCAACCTACACCCCCACTCTCTAATCTACATCCTCCCACCCTAATCTATTTCCCCACTCTCTAACCTACACGGCAAATTCTCTAAGCTATACCCCCACTCTCTAAGCTATACCCCCACATCCTAACCTATACCCCATCCTGTAAC
This sequence comes from Anguilla pacifica, assembly GCA_039654925.1. Classification (NCBI taxonomy): domain Eukaryota; kingdom Metazoa; phylum Chordata; class Actinopteri; order Anguilliformes; family Anguillidae; genus Anguilla; species Anguilla pacifica. The sequence continues at coordinate 36,000,997 of CM077297.1, forward strand.
CTACACCCTCACACCTAACCTATACCCCCATCCTCCAACTCACACCCTCACATCAAACCTACACCCCCATCCTCTATCCTACACTCTCCATACATACCCTATCCTCCACCCGCAGGGAATGTTCTCAGAAAACGCTTTATTATTTTTTGCCTGCTTAAGAAACTGAACGCCCCTCTTCCTTTTTCCGTGATTGGCTGGAGCGACAGCCAGTCTCTTTGTTTCAGAAAAGCATTAAGAGCATTTTCAAACCGAGCACATCGCATGTACCTGCCAGGCTGACACCACAAGAGAGAGACAGACACAGAATCCCTGACTACGCCTGCTTCTATCCATTCAAATGAAAATAATTTGCAAATTTTCAGGTGGATGTTTTTCAGCTATTGCATTACATTACAGGCATTTGGCAGACTCTTATCCAGTGCAACTTACACAACATTATCACATAGCATTTACATTGCATCCATTTATACAGCTGGATATATAATAAAGCAATGGAGGTTAAGCACCTTGCTCAAGGGTACAACGGCAGTGTCCTACCTGGGAATCGAACCTGGGACCTTTAGGTTACAATACCAGTTCCTTACCCATTATACTACACCGCCACCCATTGCATCACAATATGGAGCAAATCCAGAACCAGGACGCATTCAGATCAAATTCAATTACATAACATTAAATTTAGCAAAGGCTGATATCCAAAGGAACTGAGAGCATTGGAGATACACAACTGCATCCCCCTGCCTAATATGAGCAATAGAGAGTCAGAATTTCCAATTTCATGCATTGCCATCAGGAGAAAATTAGTTTCACAGCTAACGTAAAAGAAACGTTAACGTAACGTGAGTCTACGTGTATGCACAGGGAGAAAACAACAACAACTCACTCTGCACATTCCAACAACAAATAATCTACACGTCCTTTTTTTTTTTTTTTCAGACCACACCTGGAAAGTGTTCAGTTAAAACAGAGGTCAGGCATTAAGGAATAACTTCTGAGTTCTGATGCTTCTGAGTTTCTTCTCTTTGGATTTTTCTTTCGTGAATCTTCGCAACGGCGTTTGTTTTTCCCTGCTACTTGATTCGCAACTCATTTAACAGTTCCTTGTTTTGTTTTTCATTCACGACCTTTCATTAAACGGCACTTTCGTTTTGCATCGTTTATTTTTAGCAATAATTCAATTTAAACAATGAAGGTGTTTTTTCTTGAACTTTTTGAGTGAATGTGCTCGCTTGTTCGTCCGAGGTGGTCAGCCTGTAAGCCCCCCCAAGGGTTTTTCCAACCACCTGTTCATATAAACGTATAGGAAACGTGTTCAGGCGCGTGTACTGGATTGCTCAGGCGGTTCGCTGCACGCGGCGCGAAGCTCTCCTCGAAGCGGCCGGCCCCGCGGCGGAGCGCTCCGGCTCGTTCGGTTCCGCAAAAAGCGCTTTTGCGGCAGGAGCTCGCGGGCTCGTCCGACACGGGCCGACGCAAACGGATTGATCCCAGGAAACCGTCTGGGACCCGGCCCAAGCCAGCCAGCCTCACATCAGCCGTACAGCACTGAAACGCTCTGGAAGAAAGCGTCCGAGACACCGTCATAAACTACAACGAGACGGGAGGACTTACTTATAAACTACAGTGAGACAGGACGAGTTCATTATAAACTACAGTGAGACAGGAGGAGTTCATTATAAACTACAGTGAGACAGGAGGAGTTCATTATAAACTACAGTGAGACAGGACGAGCTCGTTATAAACTACAGTGAGACAGGACGAGCTCGTTATAAACTACAGTGAGACAGGAGGAGTTCATTATAAACTACAGTGAGACAGGACGAGTTTGTTATAAACTACAGTGAGACAGGACGAGTTTGTTATAAACTACAGTGAGACAGGACGAGTTTGTTATAAACTACAGTGAGACAGGACGAGTTTGTTATAAACTACAGTGAGACAGGACGAGCTCGTTATAAACTACAGCGAGACAGGAGGAGTTCATTATAAACTACAGTGAGACAGGACGAGCTCGTTATAAACTACAGTGAGACAGGACGAGTTTGTTATAAACTACAGTGAGACAGGAGGAGTTCATTATAAACTACAGTGAGACAGGAGGAGTTCATTATAAACTACAGTGAGACAGGAGGAGTTCATTATAAACTACAGTAAGACAGGAGGAGTTCGTTATAAACTACAGTGAGACAGGACGAGTTCGTTATAAACTACAGTGAGACAGGACGAGTTCGTTATAAACTACAGTGAGAGGACGAGTTCGTTATAAACTACAGTGAGAGGACGAGTTTGTTATAAACTACAGTGAGACAGGATGAGTTCGTTATAAACTACAGTGAGACAGGACGAGTTTGTTATAAACTACAGTGAGACAGGACGAGTTCGTTATAAACTACAGTGAGACAGGAGGAGTTTGTTATAAACTACAGTGAGACAGGAGGAGTTTGTTATAAACTACAGTGAGACAGGATGAGTTCGTTATAAACTACAGTGAGACAGGAGAAGTTCATTATAAACTACAGTGAGACAGGAGGAGTTCATTATAAACTACAGTGAGACAGGACGAGTTTGTTATAAACTACAGTGAGACAGGACGAGTTTGTTATAAACTACAGTGAGACAGGACGAGTTTGTTATAAACTACAGCGAGACAGGACGAGTTCATTATAAACTACAGTGAGACAGGACGAGCTCGTTATAAACTACAGCGAGACAGGAGGAGTTCATTATAAACTACAGTGAGACAGGACGAGCTCGTTATAAACTACAGTGAGACAGAACAAGCTCGTTATAAACTACAGTGAGACAGGAGGAGCTCGTTATAAACTACAGGCAGACAGGACGAGTTCGTTATAAACTACAGTGAGACAGGAGGAGCTCGTTATAAACTACAGTGAGACAGGAGGAGTTCGTTATAAACTACAGTGAGACAGGAGGAGTTCGTTATAAACTACAGTGAGACAGGAGGAGTTCGTTATAAACTACAGTGAGACAGGAGGAGTTCATTATAAACTACAGCGAGAAAGTAGGAGTTTGTTATAAACTACAGCAAGACAGCACAAGTTTGTTATAAACTACAGCGAGACAGGACATGTCCATATACCACTCTCTTTAACTGGAAAGCAACATTTACAAAAACAGTTTCATAAATGAAGCTTATTATTGCAAGCTGCTTATTAAATATGAAAACCTACTAGTATTTTTACAAACAAGTGGAACATATTGAAAATGTGTAGGTGAAAGACATCACCAATATACAGCAGAGCATTGCAATATACGTATAGTAAAATATACAAAAATACTGAAGCATTCAGACATCGTGACTCTTTATTTTTAAAGATAAAACATGTCATATTTTTAAAAAATATATCCATATATTTGCAGCATAAACCATGTCTCTCATAACAGGGCAATGTTAATGCGGGTTTGTGAGACGCCTTAAAATCAGGGCGGAATTCCAGGTAGGAAGTGACCGTGTAAACAGTCCTTTGGAGGCGGGAGAAGCCGCTCTGAACGTCCTGTGGCAGGGCCCTTCCAGCCAGGGTGAGCAGGGAGTTTCTCCCCAGCACTGCAGCAGAAGCAGAGCTCAATAGCGTAAATAATATATGAGCTACCTAAGCGCTAATAATACGAGAGCCAGCGCAGCACAGCTGCGATTCAAATCCAGCCGTAGTAAAATTACGCACGTAGTCCACGCATAAAAAAATAGCGAGCAGGGCTGAAAACAAATACACAACTGAGTCCTCTCACAGCTCTGCGGTAAAATCATTTTGTCGGCACATTTGTAGAGTTCATGGATCCCCCCCCCCACCCCCCAGTCACCCTCATCTGAATATCCCAATCAGAACTATAGGTCCATCTCACTGCTGAAACATCCGTTGACAATTTGGGTGGGAAGGGCCAGCATGCGCATTTTTTTTCCAAAATTTCTGCAGTTTGTCACATATTTTCCGCTCTTCGTGTCAACAGCACAATGCAGCCATGGCAGCTAAAGCAGACGGACTGCGCATACCCCATTAACCAGAGGAGGCGCTCATGAGCAGTTGGAGGGACAGGGGTCCCAGTGCTGCTTGGGTCCAAATTTGAGCCGGTGCACACAAGCATCAGCTGCACACCCCGCTCAGGGTCATCCGGGGACTGATCCAAAATTAGAGCGCAGTTTTACTGTGAAAAACCCAGGACAGACACCATAGTGACAGAGACAAGACAGTGAGATGTCGCGAAAAAAATGTTACACATTTCTGATAAACAGCTTTGAACTCAACCGCAAGAGTTGGGTGAAAACCTTGTTATGCAAAGTTGCACATCTTTGACCACACCACAGGTTTGCAAAAGGGGGACTTCTTTATAAAGCGTTAAAAAGCAGGAGTGCAGGTGGGTGGGGGAGTGTGTCTGAGAATCGCCCCCTGCTGACCATTCAGAGTAGTGTCCCCGAACCCCTCCTGCCTTCTGTTCTTAAACAGCCTGCCCTCAGGCTGGCCCTGCACTTTATGAGAGCTCCACAGCGCTCTGGGCGGACCAGGGAGTCCCAGAATGCACTTTTACACAACTGCCTCAGCACTATGCGACAGGGCGCTGAACGCGATTGGCCCGTGGTTCAAGGCATTGAAATGCAATTGGGCCATGGTTCTGGGTGCTGGAATGCGACTGGGCCATAGTTCTGGCCACTGAAACACTGGCTGCCAGAATGCGATTGGGCCACGATTCTAGGTGCTGGAACATGATTGGGCCGTGGTTCTGGGCACTGGAACGTAATTGGGCGGTGGTTCTGGGCATTGGGACACAATTGAGCTGTGGTTCTGGGTGCTGGAATGCAATTGGGCCGTGGTTCTAGGTACTGGAACATGATTGGGCCGTGGTTCTGGGCACTGGAACGTAATTGAGCGGTGGTTCTGGGTGCTGGAATGCAATTGGGCCATGGTTCTAGGTGCTGGAATACGATTGGGCCATGGTTCTGCTTAGCTTGCCGGGAACCGGAGCAGAACAGATGGATGCTGATCTAACATCTCAGCAGCTTCTCTGTGATTGACAGAGATTGATTGACCGAAGGGAGGGATGGAGGGACAAAGAGAGGGAGGGATGGAGAACAGAGAGAGGGAGAGAGGGAGGGGGGATGGAGGGATAGAGAGGGAGGGAAGGACAGAGGGATAGAGGGAGGGAGGGACAGAAGGATAGAGAGGGAAGGACAGAGGGATGAAGGGAGGGATGGATGAATAGAGGGAGGGAATTACACTGTTCTTTCAATTCAGCACTGAAGTTTGCAGTCTTTGGATGCACATGAGAGATACAGATACAGAGGTAAGAAGAAGGAGCAGGGGCGTGTGAGAGAGAGAGCGAGACAGAGAGAGGGAGAGCATGTGTGCCTATTATGTGAGCATGATGTGATGGCTTTGGTCACGGTGATGCTGTAAACATGTTTATTTCATAAGCCCCGCCCCCTCTCCACACAGCCACTCAGCTGCTGCTTGGGCCCAACACAAACCAGCTCTGATAGAACTGGGTCGCGTCTCCCACCCTCTGCCCAGCCCTGCACCAGCTCCCTGCCACCACCAGGGGGAGCCCACACCAGCCCCAGCTGTACACAAAGGCTGCCTTTCACTTAAACAGTGCGTGTGTGTGTGCGTGTGTGCGTGTGTGTGTGTGTGTGTGTGTGTGTGTGTGCGTGTGTGCGTGTGTGTGTGTGCGTGTGTGCGTGTGTGTGTGTGTGTGTGTGTGTGTGTGTGAGGAGGGGGAGGAGTTGTTGGCGGGCAGTTGCAATTTCCTCTCTTGATTTATTTTTACTGAATTAATTCATGTTTGTTGAACTTAAGAATTGAGAGTTAAGAATTGTAAAATGCGTGTGTGCGTGTGTGCGTGTGTGTGTGTGCGTGTGCGTGTGTGCGTGTGTGTGCACGCACAGTCTCTGTCTGCAGCTGACGACAGGCACAGATTAGTCTCGTCTGGGCGAATCACATGTTTATTAATGGTCCTGCGATAAGGACACAAAGGATGAGACACATATATCTCATGGACAAGACATGTATGCATAGTGCCCAGAGCTCAGAGGTGGGGCCAAATCTCCATTCCAGTGGACTGAAAGAGGGTATTACGGGTGTGAGTGGGGGGCAGGGGGTGGGGGAATGCAATAAAGTTCTCTGGGGTGAATGTTTTCAGTCTGTTTTGTACCGCTTGGCTGGAGAAAGTGTATAAGTAAACGCATGCAACACAACCCCCCCACTCCCCCCACACCCCCACCCCGGAATCTAGATGCCTTCCTGTCAGAAACAGGAAGTTACGTCATAACCAACATAAAGTTCAATGAGATTCATGAGTTACGTTCATTCAGGAGCACTGAAAGGGGTCAAAGTTCACAGCTCCTAGGAAACACTAAACCTGATGATCAAGAATGAGTCCCCAGCTGAGTTCAGCAGTGGGAGCTGAGATAGAGCTCCAGGTGAATTTCCGGATGACTGAAAAAAAAAGCACAGATCTGTAAGTAATGAAGGCCTCTATGGTCATGAGTTCGGGAAACTCAGCCGATCATAATAATGAAGACGTCTATGGTCACGAGTTCGGTAAACTACACCATGACATTTTCTACCTCCAAAAAAAATGTAATTTACTTTTTGCAAACCACACAACAAAGGCAAGTCACCTTCAGCATTCGAAACCGAACCGATTTCACACTGTGCTGTCCCGGCTAACGCGACGAGGAGCTTTCGCATCTGTTCATCCTTCAGAAACGATAATCGCAAACACAATAATCGACGTAGCGAGAACACACCGCCGCGCGCCCCGAAGAGCTAACAGGCAGCTCGCTGGAGAGCTCGAGGGGAAAGCCTCACACACGATAATTGCAGGCTACGGTTTGACAGTTTGCCTGAGCGGGTATCTGCATACGAACGGTGCTGTCACTGCGGAGCGTATGCGCAGGCTGCGCAGGCTGCGCATTCAGTTTGGCTACGATCGGCTCGACGCGAGCGCACTGGCCCGACCGCGGTGCGAACTACGACCGCAAGTGACCCAGCGTAGAGAGAGAGAGAGAGAGAGAGAGAGAGAGAGAGAGAGAGAGAGAGAGAGTGACCCAGCGTAGAGAGAGAGAGAGTGACCCAGCGTAGAGAGAGAGAGTGACCCAGCGTAGAGAGAGAGAGAGAGAGAGAGAGAGAGTGACCCAGCGTAGAGAGAGAGAGAGTGACCCAGCGTAGAGAGAGAGAGAGTGACCCAGCGTAGAGAGAGAGAGTGAGAGAGAGAGGGAGAGAGAGGGAGAGAGAGAGAGGGAGAGAGAGAGTCAGTGAGAGGGAGAGAGAGGGAGAGAGAGAGAGGGAGAGAGAGGGAGAGAGAGATAAAGTGAGAGTGAGTTAGTAAGAAGGAGAGAGAATGAGTGTGAGAGCGAGTGAGAGAAAGGGAGAGAGAATGAGAGAGATAGAGAGTGTGAGAGTGAGTGAGAGGGAGAGAGAGGGAAAGAGAGAGTGATAAAGTCAGTAAGTGAGAGAGAGAAAGAAAGAGAGAGAGAGCATGCAGATGGTCAAGGCGGCGTTCACGCCGACCACAGCTTTCGCCTTCCCAGCCAATCAAGACCATGAGGATGACTGGGCTGGGGTCAAAGGTCAGGGATGAGGGCGACCTCTGCCCTCCTTGCCGAGAGGGCCGGCACAGGGAGAGGAGCAGCGGTAGCCCCCTGGTGCTAGCGCCCACGAGCATCTGCTGTCCCCCCCAAACCCCCCCAAACCCCCCTGCCCCCCCCAGGCCAAGCCAGAGCCCGCCACCTCCCTGCCAGGCCGCTACGTTGCCACGGCGTCTCTTCAGCCAAAGCGCAGGACAGAGGAAGGAGGCGTGCCATATCGCGGCTGAAAAAAATGCGACCAGTTCCTTGAAATCTCGGGTGAACTCCGGTGCTTTTCTTCTCGTCCGCCGTCGCTGGAGGATATTGACAGTGACAGCCCGCGCTGCCGTCTACTGCCACTAGGGGGAGCGGAGCTGCGAGCCCGACCTTCGCAGAAGGGAGAGCAGCGAAGCAAAAAACGGACTGCGGGCGTGGAAGCCCTGCCAGACTGTCAGAGCTCTGAGTACTTTGAACCTCGCTGATGGATTGGGTGCAACAGGAGACTGTGTGCAACCAGTACAAAAGAGGGGGGGGGGGTAGAGAGAGGGAGAGACATAGAGAGAGAAAGAGAGGGAAAGAGGGAGAGAAGGAAGAACGACACAGACAGAGAGAAAGAGGGAGAGAAGGAAGAAAGACAGAGAGAAAGAGGGAGAGAGGGGCAAGAGAGCGAGACTATGTATGTATGTGTGTGTGTGCGTGAGAGAGAGAGATGGAAAAAGAGAGAAGAAGAGGTGAGAGAGAGGGAAAGAGAGGGAGAGAGAGCATGAGAAAGGGAGAGTGTGTGTATGTGAGAGAGAGAGAGGGAGAGAAAAAGAAGGCAAAAAAAGCAAGAAATGCGAAGAAATCTGGAGTCAATTACAGTGAGCAGTTACATAGTTTTCTGGGTGAGTCAGGCGAGGGGGGGGTGTGGGGGGGGGCGAGTTTACGCTCTGAATTCCCTGCTCCTGGCAGCTACACAGCCCTCTCTGCCTGGGGAGTCATGTTACAGCGTTTTTACACTGCCCCCCCCCCCCCTTCGGCTGAGAAAGGACAAGCTTCCACTCGATCACTCCCAATCCACACCCCCCCCCACCACACCCGCTTGCACAGCCTCCTCTGTGCGCCTGAGCCCCCAAACGAACCCCAAACCCGCTGCCCGCTGACCCCCCCCCGCCCCCCAGGCATGACTCGACTGGCACTGCGGCGTCGCGCGTAGACATGTGGGCGTCGTCAGGCCGACGGCTCCGCCCCCTCACCTCTGAGTCCCTGCTGACCGGAGGGCGCAGCGGTCGCTCTGTTTACGTTAGAAACGGCGGGGCCGAGGGCGCCAGCCTGTGGCCGAGCTGACCTGCGCGGGACCAGGGAATGCTAACAACCCCCCCCCACCCCCCCCCAGCACCACACCCCACCACCAGGCCCGACCGACACAACTTACACACTCTGCAGGCCCCCACACCGCTAATAGCACAGAATGCTAATTACCATCAACTGATTACACAACGTCTTCTACTCCTCACTGGTACGACCATTATTATCGTAACCCTTCCAATGACAACAATATTGACACTAACTTTGGTAATATTAAGTATATTAGAATACAATTAGAACAACAATGGCTTTCACCACACCATTTTACCGGAAGTCCAATGAAGTTCCTGCTCTTCTCTCC